>JADLZN010010784.1:0-39554 GCA_018155175.1 Sinocyclocheilus anophthalmus | reverse complement strand
CCATCCGCAAGCAGCCAGTTTAGTTTCTCCAGGCCTTGTACCTCTGCGAGTCCCTCACTGCCACCCAGGGCCCAATCTCTGAAATACTTCACAAAGTAAGCTCATTTTCTTTTTAAATTATTGTCCCTGGCAATAAAATATAAGAAAAAATATGTACACAATGTTCGTCATTGTGCAAAACTCTAAATGAAGCTGTTATGAATCCCTGGACGGTCAGCCTGGGGGAGTCTCAAAGTGGGAAACTTGTCACCAGCAGAATGGTGGTGATAAAATTCACAGAGCAAGAGGCCACTGTACCGTTTATGACTGCAAAAGTGAAAGATGCCCTAGGAGCTAATGACCCAGTCATTTTGACAGACCACAATACAGTTGAAATACTAGACTCCGAAGGAACAAGAGGTGCTTCAGTTGAAAACTTTTATTTACCTTATTTACTCTCATTTGCCATGTAACCAAGTAAAGTTGTCAAACTTTTGTTGCAAAATTATTATGCATTCACATGTCAGTCTCACAAATTAGCTTGTATTCAATCATTATACATTTTGTGTACTCATTTAGGGTCCTTTTACTGGAAACAAAACTCACGAAAAATCATGGCTGTATTGGAGGCTGATTTCCAAGCTATGAAACATAAGAGGCTGGAGAATCTCGTAAGTCAGTTGGTCAGTGACTTATGCTTCCTTAATTTCCCTCCTGACATCAGTGCTGTAAAAGGCAAAGAATGGCCTTAAATGAGCAAAGCTGATCTGATGCAACATATGGAAAAAGTCATGGTTATATAAGTGTTTTCTTTGCTATTACTACTACACTAAAAAATGCTGGGTTAAATACAACCCAGTGCTGGGTAAAATAGGGACAAACCCAGCAGTTGGGTTGTTTTGGCCCAGCGGTTGGGTTAAATGTTTAAACCAACCTTCTGGGTAGTAACCCAACCGCTGAGTCAAAACAACCCAAAAGCTGGGGTTTGTCCTATTTTCACCCACACTGGGGTTGTATTTTACCCCCAGCATTTTTTAAGAGGTTATACCAAATGTCAGTCCTATACCTAGGTATCTTAAAAATATAACATTATATATATATCCACACAAACCGAATATATAAATCAATCTTTTTCTGATCATAGACCAAGATGATGACAGGGGGACTGACAGTGTATGTAGAAATCGAGGAGGTTGTCCTGGCTGCTCAGGGTTTATCTGAGGTGACCACTGCCATCCAGGAACTGTCTGACCTGGTCCATCAAAACAGGAAGACAACATCAGTACTGACTGAAGAACAGTCCAGGAATGTGAGGGATATCTTCACTTGTCAAGTTTGCAGAGGTCAGTCTTGTCTTTGTATGGAATTTAAAAATTCAGCCTTCATACACGCATTGGGCCCTGGGTGTGTTCACTGCTGTGTTTGTGTGTGCACTTTGGATGGGTAAATTCAGAGCACTAATTCCGAGTATGGGTCCCCATACTTGGCTGTATGTCATGTCACTTTTCACTTTTTCACAGTACTATATAAAACATTATTAACATATAACATTGACCTTTATGTTTGTGCTTGGAGAATCTGGAAACACAAAGAATTCACTCCCACAGATCTGGCTGTTGCCTTGTATTGCAGTTTTAGACCTGAAATATATATTTTTTCTCCACTGTCAGGATTCATGGAGGATCCGGTATTCGCAGCTTTATTTATTACCCTTGTTGACCGAGTTTGTAGGTATGGCGCTCTCTGCTGGTTGTGTCTATATTCTGACAGCCTCTCTTGCATGTACAGACAGAGGTCAAACTCTTTGCCATGATCCCACATTCCATAATGCCTTACTGCAGGTCTACATAAACATATATGATATAATTTTTTCTATGACAATTAAAATATTTTATTTTAAACTTAATATGCAATACTGACCTGTACACAGCATCATAGATAGCTAGATTGTTTTTTGTAGACATAATTGCATTTGCAACAATTTTCTTGCTGTATCCATCCACAGCAATTACGTGAGTCACTCCAAACATGACCAATTGTTCATTTTGGTCCATGTGTAGCTTGTGTCCCATGTATTCTGCATTATATGGGTTTGGGTTAAAGTTACGGGTACCCTATACAAGGTAAGCAAGAAAATATATGAATACCTTTGGTCCACATATAGGAATACATGTGCGGGCATACAAATTGTTACACTTATAAACTCTTGTAAAAGCATTATGCCGTTCTTCATGGTAAGGGGCATGGGCTACTCTCAGAATGCGTCCGATTCGGCATTCCCCTGCACGGACCCCAAATGATGACAGGAAGCCTGTCATCATTTTAACAACGGCCATAAGTTTATCCGTCTGTTACACACACACACACACACACAAAAGCTACAGTAAATAGTATAGCATTTTTTCCCCTATTACTTATTCATTATTCATACCTGATGTATTGCTTGAGAGAACAAAGTCAAAACTACAACACTACATCTACAAACCAGTGGTGCATCTTGTAATATCGTAAGTATGAAAAGCCATGCTTTTTATAGCACTACAAATACATGTTAAATTGTGACTAATATACTGTAGCCTATATATAATATCAGTTCCCGCAGGTGTCTTAACCTCGCGTGCAGTTCATCATTAGCTATGTTTGTAAAGTGTACTGTCTTTCTTTAAAATAAATGCCAATTGCTTTGATATGTAGTTTTTAATGCAATTATATTAAAACATTTTCTTGCTCGGTTCACTGTATTTTTATGTACGTTGATAGTTATAGGCAATAGAATATTGATGTTTTTACATATCAAATTCTCCCAGTTATTTGGTGATGCATCAAGAACTATTAAACTAGAAGATGGGTTAAATAAAGTAGAGTCTGAAGATGGTACATCAAAGGTGTATAGCATTGCGCTGACCAAACTGTGCGCCAGTGCAGCACAGCTCAGTGATCTGACCATAAGGAAAGGACACAGACTTTACCCTGACTTCGCTCCAAACACCTACGACTACTCATGTGAGTCATTTCAGTGCATTTCGAGGGGCGACGGCGTTCCACTTCCAGCTGCTTTTGCACTTCCAAGATTTTTTTTTGGAAAGGAAAATGATTTAAATTTTTTATTCATTTAATAGCCTATGAAAGCGATCCCAGTTCTGCACATAAACCTAGCACGATATATAGGCTTAATAAAACTTGCCATAATAGTGCAATATCGATCATTCAAATGTCCTATGCAAATGTCAACTATTATAATATAATAACAAATCATGAATACTGTACCACTAAATAAGAACTGTGTTTTATGTGGCTTAAGCTAATCAGTGCACATTATAGCCTAGCCAACATTTGTATGTTGGGCCCTACCAATTGTAATGAACTGCTGAAAATTTGGCCCCATATTGATGGTCCGAGTGTTCCATAATGCCCCATGTCAATTGCCCCCCACAATGTGATTTCATATGGATGCACTTGTCCCAAGGTGGGAATCCAACTGGGCAACATGTGGCAGGACCCCTTCGTTGCCTTACCCAGCTAACATTTGATTGGGCCCATGTGTGTTTGAAATGGCTGAAAAATGGGCCGTTATATGGGATTGTCTGCGGGTTCCATAATGGCCCCATGTTAATTGCCCACATGGATTTCATATGGGATTGCACTTGTCACAAGGTGGGATCCAACTGGGCAACATGTGCAGGACCCATATCGGTCCCAGCTTTAATTCAAATTTTTTTATTAGTCATTCTTTCATTTCCCCTAGCTCCGGAGGGGGGGACGAAAATTGGATCTTTTTATTATTATTAATACAAGGAGTCATTAAGGATGCTTACATTATAAAATGTGCAGATTCACACACAATGTAGGCCTAGCTGTCTTTAATTTGGCCAGAACTGCGGGGGTGCCTGTTTAGGGAAAATATGAAATAAGTTTAATGTTATTATAGATTATAAAGGGTTTTATAATTAAATACATCCGAAAGGTCATCTAAGATTACCATGATCCTTCCAAGCTAGAGTCCCTCTAGTGAATTTTGGCCATTTCCACCCCTGAGTTGAAGTCATTATGTTTCTATGATTTAGGTTCTGTACATTTTGACTGTTGTGCGGTGAGAGTTCATCCCCAGACAGCAGACAGGAGCATGCAGACTGCTGTGAATGACACTTCTTGCTCTGAACCCGTCATGTTAAATGCGGGAGAAACGGTAACTATTATAAAGGTGACTTCGGCAGATGGCGCCAACACTCAAGTAAGAACTAAAACCTGCCACTACCAAAATAAAATACACTAATTCATTAATAACTCCCCACAAGAACCACAGTGCTACCATGTTCTGTTTTAGTCTTTCTACTTTACATTTTCATGTTTAATTCAGTGTTACTTGCCTTTTCTTTGCAATTATTTGTGAAATTTACAAGCAGTGAGCAGGTCCTTAGTGAAAACTGGTTCAGATGTGTAAAACAGTAATTCCATGAATATTTTGGGGTTATATTCTTCCACCATGGAAGATATTCGGGATACCAGCACAACAATACTGGGTCTAATGGCAGTAGTGCTGGGTAGATTACTACTTACAAATTGTAGTCCCAAACTGATTTCCAAATTACATGACAAAAATTGTTGTTAGTAACATAATCCATTACAGTATTTTATGTAATATAATCAGACTACTTTGATTACTTTTAGATTACCTTTGACCTAACCAGTTATCACATTGATTTAAATCGGACAATAGTGTACTATTTATATAAAAATACAAAAATATAAATAATATTTGCCTTCGTGTATAAGTCCCATTAACCTACAATTATGTCATGTTTTCCCAAAATGGTTTGTGATTTTGATGAAAAGCTTTAATTAATTATCAAATTGCTAGTTCAAATAAACCTTTTAAAATTCAACACCATTCAAACTAAAACACTAAAAACGATGACATATTTTATTGGTTTCTGCATTCAGGTGCAACATATCAACATGCAAATGTGTTAGTTAGTTAACTTATTACCTTAAAATCTCAGGGGTACTTCAAGTAAAAAATATTAGGTGAAGGGGAAAGAGGTTGGGCTGACAAAAACGTGTGGGAATCCTGCATTACATGTCAATAGAAATTAACATAAATTTGGCATTTTAATATGTGTTGAAAGACAAAGCCTTCCAAAGCATAATAAATACATGGTTAAATAACCCACTGAGTGATAATACTAATGGTTCGATTGCTCCCCTGCCCTGCCTCTGGCCTACGATTAAATATGAACGCCATAAATTACACAGTTGGGGGCCATTCATTCCTCATTAAGGTCAGTCCCCTTCCCATGATTTGTTGCGTCACATTAAAGCGAACCGTACCGAGTTTCGCATGAAACCACAAGGACCCCAGTAATTAATTATTATTAATTATATCCACTTGACTAATGACTGGTCTTTGTGTGAATGTCCCAAAACTGGAGGACTTTCTGGATATATATATATATATAATATATATAAAACAGTAGTCTATTTTAGAAAGAAACATGCTAAAAGATGAAATGAATTTTGGCAGAATCGTACTTTTATTATTTATTGTCTTATTGTGTGAATAATATGTATCAATATATCAATAAACAGTACTGTAGTGTATTAAAAATGAATACAATCTAATTATACGCTGGTTTGACACCTATCTCAATGGTAGGTCTTTCATGGTGTCTTGGGAGGGGGAGTGCCAAGCACATCACTTGTCCTGGGGTTCCTCAGTATCAGTTCTTGACCCCTCCTCTTCTCATTAACACAACATCACTGGGTCCCTCATACAGCACATGGCTTCTCCTACCAGTGCTTATGCTGATTACACACAGCTCTACTTTCATTTCAACCAAGATCAACGTTCTGCACGGATCTCAGGCTGCCTGGCAGACCTCTCGGCATGGATGAAAGAATATCACTTACAGCTCAACTTGGCAAAGACTGAGCTTCTTGTCTTCTCTGCCACTCCAACTCTACAGTATGATGTTTCCATCCAGCTAGGTTCTTCTACAATTCCCCCATCAACTTCGGTCAGAAATCTTGGTGAAACTTTTGATAACCAGCTGACCTTCAAAGACCACATTGCAAAGACCGCTCGATCTTGCAGGTTTGCATTGCCCAACATCAGAAAGATCAGGCCCTTTCAAACGGAGCATGCTGCACAACTTCTTGACCAGGCCCTTGTCATCTCTAGGCTGGACAACTGCAATGCTCTTCTGGCTGGACTCCCAACAAGCACAATCAAACCTCTACAAATGATACAGAATGCAGCGGCACGACTGTCTTCAACGAGCCAAAAGAGCCCCTGTTACACCTCCTCTTTATCTCCTTTGACATTACTCCCGGCGGGCGCTCTGGAGGCCTCTAGGGACAGGCTTACATGGGATGGAGGACTTGGGAGCCATGGCGGAGCAGGGAACTCAGGGGGCCATGGCGGAGAAGGGAACTTAGGGGGCCATGGCGGAACAGGCAGCTCAGGGAGCCATGGAGGAGCAGACAGTTCAGGGGGCCATGGCGGAGCAGACAGTTCAGGAGGCCATGGCGTAGCAGACAGTTTCCGGGGGCCTGGCCTCGGCCCCCTCGCCCCGGCCTCTATGGCCGGATCCCTATAACCCCCCCCAAAAAAATCCTTGGGGAAAATATCGGCCCCTGAGGCCCTCCGTGGGCCTGACTCTGGAACTGTGGCCCTCCCTGGGTTTGACTCTGGAACTGTGGCCCTCCCTGGGCTTGACGTGGGAACCGGAGCCCTCCTCGGGCTGGACGTGGGAACCGGAGCCCTCCTTGGGCTGGACTTGGGAATTGGAGCCCTCCTTGTGCTGGACGTGGGAACTGGATCCCTCCTTGGGCTGGACGTGGGAACTGGAACCCTCCTTGGGCTGGACGTGGGGACTGGAGCCCTCTCTGGGCTAGACTCAGGGGCTGGAGTCGACACTGGAGCTGACTCAGGGGCTGGAGCCTACAGTCTCTTCCTCTGCATTCTCCTTTTTTGAGCAGAGGTGAAGGAGACTGCTGCTGTCAGCTGAGGGCTTGGGAGTGAATTGGCCAGCGGGCTTGACTGTGGAATGGCTGGCGGGCGTGACTTCGGAGCAGCCGGCAGGCTTGACTTGGGAACGGCCGGCAGGCTTGACAACGGAGCGGCCGGCGGGCTTGACAATGGAGCGGCCGGCGGGCTTTATTGCGGCTTGTTCTATTTGGGGTCCGTACGCTCTCCATCACAGGAGGATCCTTTCCCCCAGCTTAGTCCATTGATGTCTGGAAGGTCACAGGGCGGTAGTAATTGGACCCAGATCCAGACCGAGAGTTAAGAGTGGCGTCGTGTCGTGTTTTGTGTTCGTTTTGTAGGGAGGAACAAAACACTTCCAAAAGACGGAAACCAAAACATGGGGAGAAGGGGCACCGCTTACTGTTTGTCTTTCCGGTCTTCTGTCATGGAACACGTGGGGGAGGAAAACAGACACAAAACAGTCCATGAGCGTGACACCCACTTTTTTTTCTTTTTTCTTTTCTTTTCTTTTTTGGGGGGGCAGAAAATGTTTCTTGTTATTATTATTATTATCAACAATATAAAACTTTAAGTAATTAAAGTTGTATTTTTATATTAGTAGTATATTATATTATTATTAAAGTAAATTTTATTGTAAGTTTTTTAAAATATTTTTGAAACATTTTAGCAATAATAGTTTGACAATACAATATATTTGAAAACAATATATATATTTTTTGTCATATGGGAGCGTAGATTAATATGATTAACACAGTTCACACTATTCTTTTGAGGTCTTTGGTGTGTGTGTGTGTGTGTGCATTAAAGAGAAACAGAAAACTGCTTGTCAAATGTTGCATGCTAAGGCACTAAGATATTTGCCTCACACTTTTGAACCTTGTAGTGTTCAAACTAATCAGGCAACAGGAGACTTTTATGGTCACTTCATTCCCCAGTGCCTATCATTTCCGAAAACCATACCAACCGAATGCTGAAGCTGAATACTTTGATCTGCCTTCCATAGATTGACCTTTAGCATGTGGTCACAAGAGTTTCATCCACTGCTGGATCTACTTCCATGATCCAACCTTAATTCACTGAGCTGGATCAGCTAGCTGATCTTCTGCCAGATGGGCTAATGGAAGCCCTGGATGTGATCAGTAATGCTGGTAAATGATGGCTCCTCTGGGCCTGGCAATCTAATGCCATGACTTTAGTTTTTGCACTCCATTCTCTCCAGCACTCTGGATTGCTTTCTGATGCTTCTATATCCGTGGGAGAAGACTTAGATGTGGACCACAATGCACACAGCCAGGTCGTTTCTAGGCATAGCGAGCATATGCGGGTCACGCCTAGTGCGCCAATGCGCCTCACGTTCTGGCACTTTTAGCAGGGTTGTGATAAAGAGTGGCACGGTCACCCTGAAATATGACTGCTGCCCCCACTGGATCCCCCAACATTATTGGGCTAGAGTACTGTCAATCTGACGATGCCTGTATGCCACTAGATCAGAGTGCTGTCAATTGCTGACTGATTTTTTCATGCAAAGTTTGCATTTGGAGCGCTAAACTACGTCATTAGATCAGTGGGCTCTGTCAGTGCTTTGGCAAGGTAACACTTTTTTTTTGCCATGCAATAAAGCTAAGTTCAAAGGCCAATTTAAAATTTTGGTACAGTAAATAAAGTGCACAAAATCAGTATTTTGTTTAGGCAGTATTTGTGGCACATTTGTCCAAATATTTGTGGCAGATTTGTCCAAAAGGTGTGCGTTTTTTTGCGCCAATGCATTGTTAAAGGATCAGTGTGTCATGTAATATTCCCATATAAACTTTAACATCCAATTAAAAAATATTTGTATAGTAAAATTCGCTAATTGACGAGATCAATACATCCAGACCGCTGTGTCGAGTTAAATGCATCCTCACGGAGGCGTCGAAATGCTGAATCAATTCATTCTCTTCCAACAGCGCTTAATGGGAGCAGCGTCATAGAGGGCAGAGCGTCACGTTATTTAAAGGGGACGTTAACGCGTTAACGGGTAGCAAATGATTAAGTAGCCACTGATAAAGCTTTTATATGTAGTTTGGGGTAACAAAGGGTTTGACTGAAATAATAGTGCAATAACTGACACTTTAAATCAATTTTTCAAGAAACAACAACAAAAAAATTGACCAAAAACAGATAAAGACAAAAAAGTAGCCATGATAATATCTAAACAATATGTAGTAGTATAGTATCCGAATCAAAATGTAATAAAATTAATTTATGTGTGATTTATGTGTAAATTATGTGCAAAGTCTCAGCCACTAGGGATTGTTACATAGAGCTATACAGGCATCTAGTGGCAACACAATGATATTACAGATACTAAATTGTGCAAAATGTTTATCATAACAGTCAATTTACAAATAATGCATTCAGATTTGTGGAACTCACAATGCACTGAATCTCCACAAATTAGTGTCTTTACTATGACAACCAATTTGAATGTGACGAGCAACTGGTGTCTGAAAAGAATTATATAGACAGATATAGTATTATATATATATATATATATATATATCTATATGACTCTATATAATATATATATAAATTGTGCAATGATTTACTCCTTAGGGCGTCAAATTGGCTAGAAACGGCCCTGCACACAGTCCACTGTGTTTGTGGTAAATATCAAGAATGAATAGTGAATCCCTTCCCAGAATTCCCTCGTGGTGATGCAGCCGTAATCTCTTGACTGCAGGGCTTGAATGCTTGGTCAAACAGGATCTATCGATGCAGCTGGGCAATACGCGATTATATTGATATTGCTATAGATTAGATAAGATACAGGATGTGAAAACAGTTTCATTGTCAAATTGTTTATGTCAGAATACAAAAATTCTCAAAATTTGTAAGAAGAAACCTCGCAATGGCAAAAATAGGGAGTTTAAAGCATTGTATGATAAAATGTTGCAATTACCTTTTTTATATACTTTTATTCTGTGGTGGAAAGGAGCTTACATATATTCCTGTAGTAATGAAAATAAAACTAAATAAATTTTATTATTTTTAAGGTCTTAGCTATGTTATTCTAGACAAGTATTTATGTATTAATTGAAAGGGACGGTTCATCCAAAAATGAAAATTTACTTCATGAGTCCTCATCCTCAAGCCTCCTAGGTGTAAAATCATATCCTGAAATTCGCATACCACGTCTCCAAAGTTCCAACTTGCGTCCTTGGTAGTTCGGACTTGGCAAGTTCGTCTCGGCAGAGCAAACTCCCAAGGACGGGAGGAGGCAAGTCCGGTAATCCTACAAATGGAACAGCAGCGTACTTGATAACGTCACTCAGCTCGCCTTGGCTACTCCGGTTATCCTCTTGTCAAATGATGTACTATATGTCTACTCTGACTAGGGTCTATAGATAACATTTCAAATAGCAACAGTGCAATTTTCTCTTGTTTCTTGTAGAGTGTGATGTATTTATTTACTTACTTTTTCTAACAGTTGGCTGTAATAATATGTGTGAAAGACAATTCTGAAGCAGGGGTCAAAAAGTCTTGTAAAATTAAGCATGACTTACTGTGTGTATTTGCTGTATGTTTATAGTTAATGACACTTGAAGAGGCAGACAGGTTTACAAGTGGGCCGGGTAATTAACTTGTTAAGCAGTGTTTGAATCCCCGTGTTAAGAGACAAAAGGCTGTTTTTATGTTTACCAAATGAGCAAACCCCATGCGGAGCAGAGGCACATGTTTTTTTTTTTGTTTTATTGTAATCCCAAACAAAATGGGAAATAAAGACTTTATGAACAGATTTTCAGGAATGAATTGGGCTTGTAAATTGTTGGACACCTGCTGATAATCAATTTGATAATAATTTTGCATCAATTTGAAAAGGATAATGTTTTATAATATTAAATAATGTAATCATTGTATAATCAGTGTTTTAAATGCCACCTTTATTTATATACACATCATTTAAAAGTCTGGGGTTATTGGTTATTCAGAAATGATGCATTCCATTGATTAAAAGTGATAGCAAAGACATTTATAATGGCAATAAATGTTACATTTATATTGTAAATAAATGCTGTTCTTGTAAATGAATCTTGTAATACACAATCAGCACAAATGTTTTGGCCAAGACTGGAGTAATGGCTGCTGAAAATTCGCTTTTCTATCACAGGAATAAACTACATTTTAAAATATCTTGAAATAGAAAACAGTTATTTTAAATATTAATAATATTTCCCAATATTCTACTGTATTTTTGATCAAATTAATGCAGTCTTGATGAGCATAAGAGACAAAAACATTAAAAATCGTACCGATCCCAAACTTTTAATATTATTAAATAAGAAAGTCTCATTTATTCCACCAAAACAATTCAAATTTACCCAAATGTTATGTTGTGCAAAACGTAAAAAAAAAAAATAGTTAGTCGTTTAATCAGGTGACGGCTAAACTATACTTTTAGTAACTGAAAACAATCAATTAGCAAAATTAATAACAAAAAAATATATTTAATAATAATAATGGGCGGGGAATGTAAGGAACTTTGAGATTGACAGATTCAGCATACATAATCACAATCAAATCATAATCAGAACTAATGATTAATTAATTGTATTTTGTTGAATAACCTGTGTAAAAGCTAATTAAATAAATATGTTGTGTCACTGTTAATTACATTTCTCTTCCTGTCACTGTATTGCAACATCCTGGGGGTGTGGCCAATTTAAATCCAAACTCATGAATTATAAATTAGCCCATTTTAAATGTTGCCCAACCCTGGTGAGGCAGTATTTTTGATAGCCCAGAAAAAAAGGAAAGTCATATGATCATTTTTTTCCCCCTCAGGAGACACTATTACCTCTGCAAACAACATAAGACCACCTCCGACCATTAATCACTAGACAGCACACTCTTTCTCTGAAGAGCAATAGCATTTCATCCCACTCGGCACAGACTTAGTACATACTCTGTTGTGAAAACCCATCTTTAGGTAATTTCATGAAAGAGTAAGAGTTGCAGAACTTCTACAGCTTTTGTGTGTTTAAGTTTTTAGCCAAGGACACACCATCTAATTAATATAATGGCCTTCTTCGCGATCAATGAGCCAAGAGTTGTAGTTGCAGCGTTTCTCGTGGCAGCCAGCGAAACCACAGTACTGTGTCTTTGTCATTCATTCTATGCCAGATGTACCTTGGCAAGAGGAGGGGAACATTAATTACCCTGTAGGGTGGGGAAGTCGTGGCCTAATGGTTAGAAAGTCGGACTCGTAACCCAAAAGGTTGTGGGTTCGAGTCTCGTACCGGCAGGGATTGTAGGTGAGGGTGAATGTACAGCGCTCTCTCCCACCTTCAACACCACGACTGAGTGCCCTTGAGCAAGGCACAGAACCCCCAACTGCTCCCCGGGCGCCGCAGCATAAATGGCTGCCCACTGCTCCGGGTGTGTGTTCACGGTGTGTGTGTTCATTGCTGTGTGTGTGCAGTTTGGATGGGTTAAATGCAGAGCACTAATTCCGAGTATGGGTCACCATACTTGGCCACATGTCACGTCACGTCACGTTCTGATTAGTTGAGAGCATATTCTGTCTCTCCAGTCTCTCCGGGTTTGTCTCGGTTCTCTGTCTGGTTCAGTTTTAAGTGCACTACCCTTTGTTCCTACTCCCTAGAAGTTGTCATAAGACAAACACAAGTGTAAATGTAAGACAAAACCTTTCTGCATTTAGAGATGTTAATGTCAATAATTAAAAAAAAAACTGTTTAATTGCATTTGAGTAAACTTACCATGCAGTTTTTTAAAATGCATATTTTTATTCAACAAGAATGAATTAAATTAATTAAAATTGACAGTAAATACATTTATAATATTAAAAAGATTTCTGTTGTAAGTTAAAAAAAATGCTATTCTATTTATTTTCATTAAAGAATCCTGAAAAGAAAATGAAGCAGTGCAACTGTTTTCAACTTTGATAAGAAATGTTTTTTTTGAGCTAGCATATTAGAAGGCATATTAGATCAGCATATTAGAATATTTCTCAAGGATTAATGTGACACTGACGCCAGGAGTAATGAACTGAAATTATAAGTATACTTAACTAATTAATTATAATTAGAGAACAGTTTTGTTTATATAATAATTTTTCAATATTACTGGTTTACTGTATTTTGTGATCAAATAAATGCAATTGTTGAGTGCCGCGACTAAAATATATAAAAACAAATACAAATCCCATACTTTTGAAGGTAATGTATATTGTGCATATATATATATATAGATATATATTAGGGTGTACCGGTAGGCATATCGTGTACCCGAACAGATTCACTTGTAAATTCCAAAGGAATGATCATCCCTCTCCCCTTGGATGGGGACTTTGGAGTGAGCAGGGACTGCGTGCATTTGTAGGCTTTTGGATATATATATATTATATATATATATATATATATTATATATATAGATATATTTATCTATATATATTAAGAGTTCCTATGCAAAGCCCTAGTGCCAATCTGGAATTTTCTTCTAAAATGAGCATTTTTGTCAGGCTCCTATGTTTATTTTCAGTTATTTCACTTTAATGGCAATTAAAAGATCCTATTTATTGCCATTAAAGTGAAATTACTGAACATAAATACTGGAGCCTGAGAAAGATGCTCATTTTAGAAGAAAACTTCAGATGGCACTTACAGGCTTTTGCATCTGAACTCTTCATATAAATATATATGACTATATATTTTTTTTGTTTAATTCACCAATCAGTTCACACTTCACAGAATCAACTGAGTGACTTCTTTTGACCTGTATTTCAGACGTATTATTTAATGGAAATGCAAATTATATCAAGTTTTGAATGAGCAAATAAATAAATACTGGAATGACTTTGAATATACGTATATATGGATTTTATTTCATTTTTTTTTATTCTACTTTAAATTCTAATTTGAATTGTAATGAAGAATACTATTTGCTATCAATTAAAATTTTGTAATTTTGAATTAAAATTTTCACTGAACTTCCCAAAAGAGATTTCTAGAAAATGTATCTTTGTTCCTTGAGCTCGCTAAGTGCATACACACATTCTGCTCAACAAAGCGGGATAATTATCTAGGTATTCATAGGTATTTTTTAGGTATTCTAGGTAGTACTTGAATTTCTAAAAGCTGTATTCAAGCACTCTAACCACATTTTGTGAACCTTGTGCAGACTAGGGCTGCGTCTCAAGTTCCCATAATTTGTCAGAACCAAAAACATTCCCTTAATGCTGTGATAATCCCTTCAAATTATTTCTGCAACCCATTCAACAGTTGAGCCACAGATATCTCATAAAAGGACCTATAAAATCTCTTTAGTACACCTCAATGTTTTATTAATTAAGTGAATGCCAGATAAATGGCTATGGGTGGATACACCTTTTTTTATGATTTGGGATTTGGTTTCATTTTAGACTGTCAGGTATGGACTATTTGAACTTTAAAGGTGATTTGGAAATTGCATAGCTTTAGTCCAGTTCAAAACAACTGATAATCTTTGATAGAAAGAGAGCATTGTTGTTGTCATTATTAATTTAGCTTGAGAGAGGACAGATGGGCCATTTTATTAGGTGTAATATACAGTCAGCTATTACTTGGACTCTCAAGAAACGTATATATTGTAACGGAGCCGATGAGACGTGAGGATCCATGTGCAAGCTTCTATTAAGAGACATGGTCAGACAAACAGGCATGGCAATACAATTGCAAACAGGTACGGTACAGGCAAGACAAGAATAATCCAAGAGCAGACGAGGGTCTCCGATCAGCAAATGACATCCAGAGGGCTAGACAGAGAGAGATAATCCAGGTACACGATAATGGTCCAGAAAGGGGCAAACAGAGCCCAAACGGCAAGACGACAGGGCAATCCAAAAACAAAGGCAGAGACATATACACGGGAAAAACAGGCAAGGCAAGACTAGACTAAACTAAACTAGGAACTATGAAAAAGACAAAACTATGACAATAAACTGGCTCCGTATAGCAGTTAACACTAGGAGAGTGGAAAACGCAGAACAATACTAGAGACCAAACAGGACATAAACATGGAATGACTTGGTAAAGTAGCTAACACTTGGAGAATGAAAAACGCTAGACAATACTCGGCAACTTGAGCAGGATCTGGGTGGGTGTTACATAGTGTGTGTAATAGCTTTCAGGTGTGGGATTGGCAGCAGCTGTGTGTGTAATCAGTGCAATGGTTGATGGGAAATGCAGACCAGGGTAATTTGTAACAGTCTGTGTAGTGTGAGAGTCCATGCAGTGAGCGGGTGACCTCTGGTGGTGAATGAACGGAAGTTCGTAGACCGGATTCGTGACATATCTAATCTATATATATATATATATATATATATAGATATATAATATCTAGTATATTTATATAGATATGTTTTCTGAGAGTCCATATACTGTATAATCCCCATAATATCCTATTACACAACAGTAATTTAAAAGTTTTAGAATGTTATTTGACAATATTTAATTGAGTTATAAGATTTTCAAAAGCACTTGAAATGTGTTAAAGACTTGGAAGTCAGCAGTTTATGTTATAAACTGAGTCAAAAATATTGTCTTTATGATACACAATGTGAACTCCTAGTTTGTATCAGAACATTTAGCTAAAACAAGGTCCATTGTTGTGGTTTGTGGAAGTGAGTGTGGAAGAGTTTAAGTTTTGAACTCTACCTCACTCAACACCCTACAGTGAACCGGACCTTCAAATATAATCTGCAGCATTTTGCCCCGCATCAGTGCCTGAGGTAACTAAAACTCCTCTGGCTGAAAGAAAGAATATCCCTGCATAAATGTTCTAACATCTAGTGGAAAGCCATCCCAGAGGAAGATATTATAGTAGCAGATGGGAACACAGTATTTATGACAATTATTTTGGAATAAAATATTCAACAAGCAGGTGCCCACTTTCATTTGGTAATAAAAAGTTTTGCCAGAGTATTATATCAATTTTGTGATTTATTATCTACATTTTCAGTGAGAATATATTCAGAGAGTAGTAAATATCTGTGTGTATTAAAACCAAAACAGCTGTGGTCTAAACTACAATTACATTGGACTACAGAAGTGTGTTTAGGTAAAAAAAGCAAAAACATGGCAAGTAACCAACACTTAAACAGGAATAAAATTACATTTAAATTTTTGGATTGCATTTTAATTGTTTGTATTGTTGATATTGCAGAGTTTTTGATTTGTTTGCTATTGAAACAAAGTATTGGCAGGCTCATATTTTTGGCATATTTTACTCTAACTGAAATAACTGAAATTAAATATAATTTAATTGTCACAAACTGCACATAGACACGAAGGTTGAGGATCCAAATGCAGGGTTTTAATGAAGGGGTAATCCACACTTGCAGTAAAGAACAGGCAAGGTCATACCACAAGTCCAAAACAATGACGAGTCCAGGGCTCAGACAAACAGTAATGATCAGCTATCATAAAATGTAGGGGGATGGGTAAGGAAATCAGACAATATTCTTGTTGTAGTTCATTTTTGTATGAATTGTGGCACTACTGCACACATGGACACATGGTGTGGTTGGTTTGTCTCACATAAAAAGGGTGTGCTAGTTTGCAGATACAGAAAAAATGATGTGGATTGCAGACATCTGACTCATAAAAGCAGTAAATCTTGTTGTCATTTATTTGGTGCATAGCATCACAATCTTAATGGTAGCCAAGTTGTAAACAATGTGTTCTCTGTTTACCAAGTTACCAAACTTAACTATAAGCAGAGATGGACATTAAATACATAAAAATTTATTTAATTATTAACATTACAAATACAAAATACGTGTGGGAAAAATGTTTTACAATACAAATACAGATTTTTTTTTTTTTTTTTTTTTTAAAATACACAAAATACATGTGAAAAGTTGCCATCCAGTGCAGGTATCCCAAGCGGAAATCTATCTGGACCTATTCTGAATGCAAACAAAACATTTAGATGTGTACAACTGCTTAGAATTTTTTTTTTTTCATTTTACATACCTCTTCCCTTCCCCTACTCTGAAGGAAATACAAAACTACAAAAAAAAAAAAAAGTATAGTTTAGTGTATTTATTTAATGTAAAGTTTATTTTGTTATATATAAAGTTTTTTTCAAATTAGAAAGTTTCTCAAATTTAAATTTAAACTGATTGTGACAGTGATTAATCTAATTATTTTATCTCTACATAAACATACATTTGCATAGATGGGTGAACACAATCACCTGATTTTGTTAATGTGTCAAGTTTGTTAAGTTTGCACTTGTCTAAGTTTTAAAATGCTTTCATTTACTAAATGAGCTTGTAATAGCAGAAATAATGAATAAAGTAATGGTCCGTGTTTAATACAAACATTAATTAAAAGAAAATGTTTAATTAATTGTAAAAACAAAAAAAGACTTAATGAGATATGGTTTGTTTTTCAAATTTAGTATTATACATTGTTATCATATTCATATGTTTTTCTAATGTAAAAAGTCATAATTCAAGTCCACTGGGTGGTTTTACCGATTTTTTTTGATAATTTGGGGGGGTTTACTCAAAACATTTTACATGTGTCTCCAGGAAGCCACAACATAATCGTTCTATGTAAAGAATAATTATTCACAAACGCACACGAAACGATTGTATTGATGAACTATTCGCCAAACTACCTTCTACCTGTACTGGCCCCCATTCATCTTTCCCTCGTTTGTAACCAGTCGTCCTGTCCCTGCAGCTGTAAAACACCTCCACAGCATGATGCTGCCACCATCATGATTCACTGTTGGGACTGTATTGGACAAGGTGATGAGCAGTGCCTGGTTTTCTACACACATACCACTTAGAATTAAGGCCAAAAAGTTCTATCTTGGTCTCATTAGACCAGAGAATCTTATTTCTCATCATCTTGGAGTTCTTCAGGTGTTTTTTAGCAAACGCCAGGCGGGCTTTCATGTGTCTTGCACTAAAGAGAGGCTACCGTCGGGCCACTCTGCCATAAAGCCACAACTGGTGGAGGGCTGCAGTGATGTTTGACTTTCTACAACTTTCTCCCATCACCCGACTGCATCTCTGGAGCTCAGCCCCCCCCCCCCCCCCCAGCACAGTGATATCTTGGCTGTTCTTATTTACTCTCTCACCAAGGCTCTTCTCCCCCGATAGCTCAGTTTTGCCGGACCGCCAGCTCTAGGAAGGGTTCTGGTCGTCCCAAAACGTCTTCCATTTAAGGATTATGGAGGCCACTGTGATCTTAGGACCTTAAGTGCAGCAGAAATGTTTTTTGTAACCTTGGCCAGATCTGTTCCTTTCTCCTCCCTCCCTTTCCCCCCTTTCACTGTCTTTTCCCTTCTCGTGCTGTGCCTTACAACAATTCTGTCTCTGAGCTCTTCAGGCAGTTCTTTTTGACCTCATGATTCTCATTTGCTCGGACATGCACTGTGAGCTGTAAGGTCTAATATAGACAGGTGTGTGGCTTTCCTAATCAAGTCCATCAGTATAATCAAACACAAGGCTGGACTCAAATGAAGGGGTAGAACCATCTCAAGGATGATCAGAAGAAATGGACAGCACCTGAGTTAAATATATGAGGGTCACAGCAAAGGGTATGTAATAATTAGGACCATGTGATATTTCAGTTTTTCTTTTGTAATAAATCTGCAAAAAAGTCAACAATTCTGTGTTTTTCTGGCAATTTTGGGTGCTGTGTGTACATTAATGAGGGGGAAAAAATTACTTAAATGATTTTAGCAAAATGGCTGCAATATAACAAAGAGTAAAAAAATGTAAGGGGGTCTGAATACTTTTCCGTACCCACTGTATATATATTAATATATAATATATATACTATTTTTTTTTTTTTTTTTTTTTTTTTATTTTTTTTAGAGAGGGGAAGAAGAAGAAGACATCTGAAAAGAAATCTGTATTTTTATCTATTAAAGAAAAAAGAAAAGAAAAAAAAGAAAATAGCTTAAAGCATTGAAAATTTCCATTTCCCACCAGAGGACAAACAATAAGAGTTCCAATCAACAGGAAATGTACAAAATTACTACAGATATTATCTTAATGCACATGAAGAGATAGTTGAGTGGCCAAAGACTCTGCAAGGAGTCCTTGGTGGTCAAAAAGCTAAAAAAAATTTTTTTTTATTTAATTAAAATTAATCAATAAATAAAAAAAAACACCACCTACATAACTACAAGCTGTTTGGGAGGGTTTTGAAGAAAACTCCTCTGCTTTCATTCAAAAACAAATTCCAGCATATTCAGATGCCACACACAACCAGAACTTCAAACAGGACTGGGTTCTATGGTCAGATGAACCTAAAAAATGAGCTCTTTTTCCAGGAAACCTCAAGGTGGGTTTAGTGACACGGATACGCTGTTTCCGTTAAGATCAAATCACAACAACGTAGGAAACAAATCCCAATCGCAGCTGACACAGAACAGCATACGCTGTTTACGTCCAGCTGATACTCTCCAAAATGGCGCTACAGGTTGATGTGGAGGAGACAAATGGTGAATAAGGTTTTTTTTTTTTTTTTTTGCGCACAAAAAGTATTATCATAGCTTCGTAAAATTACGGTTGAACCACTGATGTCACGTGGATTATTTTACCGATCTCCTTGCTACGTTTCTGGACTTGGGAACATTTCAGTTGTATTGCTGTCTATGCAGGGTCAGACAGCTCTCAGATTCCATAAAAAGCCTTAAGTTGTGTTCCTAGATGAGGTCTTGCATTGAAAACGACATTTGAGGGTGAGAATTACCTAAACAGAAATTTTTTTTTTTTTTTTTTTTTAATTTGTGGTGAAACTATCCTTTAAAGTTGGGTGTAATTTGACTGACGCCCCATGTTTTTTTTTTGTTTTTTTTTAATCATTCATCAGCTGGAAAAAAAGTTATTCAAATGGCATTGTTCTACTGTTATTCTAATAGCTAGGGTGTAGACTCTGCTATTCATTTAAATTTAGAAAAGGAATGTTATCCTTAAACAGGCTTTTAATGATCCTCTTCTTCTGCAATTACACAGCTAACATTATTATTGAGATGTTCATAATTCAAATAAGATTTAATTAAAACACGTTTTTTGTGTTTGAGTGAAGTGGGTCATTTGTCAATATGGTGACTGTAAACACAAACTGTATCCTTACTGAGGAATGCATTTAGAAACTAATGTGACAACCCTCTCACTGGCAGGATCTCGGATTCATTATAAGTGATATCAGGTTCAGGTAAGCACTTACAGAAACGCAACTGCTTGTGTGCAGGTGAACAAAGTGCAGGTAACTTCTCAACCAATTTAGAAGTTCCCATGGCAATGGAGTGCCAGCGGGTTGCAGGATAATCTCTAGGAAATGGAGTTGACCCCTGTATGTATTATATTTCTTGGAAGATGCCTGTAAGCAATATGTGGAAAGCTGTATATAACAGATTTTGTGCACAATAACACAAACTTAGAATCAAGATTGCTGTTACCGTATTCAGTTACAAAATATTATTCCTATAAGGCCTTAATGGGTTAGCTCCTGTGTACCTAACAAGTCTTCTACCACGCTACAATCCATCAAGCTCCCTAAGGTCACAAAACTCTGGACTTTGGTAGTACCTAGGATAGCAATGTCCACTAAAGGATGTAGAGCTTTTTCGCATTTGGCTCCCCAACTCTGGAATAGCCTTCCTGATAATGTGCGGGTTCAGACACACTCTCCGTTTAAATCTAGATTAAAGACACATCTCATTGGCCAAGCATTCAAATAATGCATCTCATAATCGTGTACTGCAATTATATCTGATCAAATGCACATTATTATTATTCTTTAGCTTGGGTTAAAGGGGTCATATGATGTTGCTAAAAAGAACCCTATTTTGTGTATTTGGTGTAATGAAATGTTTATGCGGTTTAAGGTTCAAACATTATTTGCAACATATTTGTTCTCCTCTATGCCCCGCCTTTCTGAAACGCAAAGATTTTTACAAAGCTCATCGTTCTGAAACGTGAGGTGTGCTCTGATTGGCAAGCTATCCAGTGCATTGTGATTGGCCTAATACCTCAAGCGTGTGACGGAAGTGTTATGCCCCTTACCATATTGTGATTCCCTGTCCGGCCGGAGCGATGATTCATAAACATTAAAACCCATTATAAACAAGGTTTTTGTTGCATCCAGTGGGGACATAATTAGTAATTATAATGACTTATACTGTCTTTCGTAGCGCGTCCTGATCGTGGACGCGACGTTGAAAACATTAAAACCATGTCTGCATTTGTGATCGGAGAAGTGACAAACAACAAGCACTACTCTACAACTGCTCAAAACTCGCGTTTGAATCACAAGTGGCAAATCCTTTAAATATAAAAAAGTACTTACAGTCTGTGAGTCAGAACAGCCGGCATTGTAATTTACTCTACCAGGACCAGGAAACAGTCCTCCATAAAATGCATGACATTTGGGTTGAAGTGTTCTGGAACAGTGTTGTAAATACAACTTAACCACTGATTTCTAGTCGTGTCCTCTTTTTGGAAGGCAAAAACAAAGTAGTTTCACTTTCACAACGAAACACAGCTTCTCCACAACATGGCAGCGGGCGGCAAACAATACTACAGCGAGAATCAAAGTACGCCTTCTTTCTTTGCGTGAACATAAGGGCGACGTTATGCAAATCTTCCCACAAAGTGAAGTAGACATGTGGGGCCGTGTTTAAACGAGCAGTTTTAGGTAGGCGTGGTTGACTCGTAACTTTTATAAAGAATATCTCTTTGATTTGAGACTTTAGTCTTTGCAACTTCACAGCTCTTCTTTATGCACCAAGAGCTTGTAACACTCCAAAGAGAAAGGAAAAATTGAAATCGCATCATATGACCCCTTTAAACAAATAAATTGTGCTTGGTTGAAACAGCAGTTACACTAATTATGTCTCTATTTGTTTATCTATTTTTACTCTGTTGTAACTAGGATTTACACAAGCTTCAATCTGGATCCAAATCACCTGAGAAGAGATGATGCCAACCCATCAGAAAACCTCAGATGATGCCAACCCTCAGACAACATACAGAACTACCACATTTTGCTATGAGTTGATTGCATTATATAATAATTGCTGTTAATATTATTAATCGTCTGTTTTATTACGTCTTAAATATATTTTTCCATACATTTCTGCCATATGTACATAATGACAGTCACCACTGATAAGCTACCGCTAAATATTGTAGAAACTTAATTTTCTGTAAAGTTGTTTTGCAACGATTTGTATCGTAAAAAGTTATATACAGATAAACTTGAATTGAATTGTATAGAGATTCTGCCATGGTGGGTAATTGGACATCATGAAAAGAGAACTGGAAATTTCAAGTACCTAAAGGACCTTTTACAATGTGAAAAACGATCAAAAAAAGAATAGCCAACAATCCATTTACTTCAAGAGCAAAATGAACATGTGATGGGCTGTGGGTAAAGCAAATTCATGCCTATACAATAGAGGGAGCAACATGCAATACACCTGTTATCTGCTCTGCTATTACAGATGTCAGTAAAACAGAATGAAGGAGAATTGCAACTATTCATTATAAAAAATTAAGAAGTAGTTTGCCGTTATAATTGGTATGCAACAAAGATGAAGAAATTCCATAAAGTGTATTTATATAATTTAACATTTTGCAGGTCAGCATGAAGTTCAGTGTTTGTATTTCCCTGTGATTATTAATTAATTTGAAGAAATTCAGAATTGTATTCAAGTTTGAAATTCTGCTTTTGTGCAAGAAAGAGGAGTACTGTTACAGTAAATTACCTCTCTCTGGTGTCTAGATTTTAGCAGCACATATATACTTTACAAAGTGCAATTCAAACAAAATATTTACACTTTTTTCTTATCTTAAGAATTGAAAAATAACTTAAACATAAGAATTCAAACCGTGCGGACATAAAAATAAAAATTAATAATAATACTAATAATAATAATAATAATTAATAATAATAAAGAAATCAATGCAAAGAGACAAATATGTAGGCTACCTAAAATAAGTGGTCAAAGAATGCGGGTGAGCAAACGGGTAGTATTTTAAAATCAATCAGCTCATTAATATATTCTACAGATAACAGCTTCATAACAGACTACATAATTTTGCTTTTAATTAAGAAGCAATTGCAACTGTTGCGTCATCTCCCATAAAATCACACCTCTTGATTCCAAAGACAAAGGCATTGCAAGAGTCTGTACACATGACAGAAAAAAATTGCACTTTTCACAGAAAGACATCACTTAGACCTGTTCTGCATGTAGTCAGACAACACAGGGCCCATTTTCAATTCTCAGAGCATGACATGAATACTAGGAAAACAGCCGAGAGGTGCTGTTCTGATGACAAACAGAATAAATCATTCCATTTAAAAGTCATCAGAGCAAGGTTTCCAATTTAGAGAGTTCTGCTATCAGCCACTCACCCCTGGGTAAATGGACAGCCAGTTTGTCCACCTCAGTCCTGAAAGAGATTCCAGTGGCTGACACGGGAATGAATCACCTGCTAACAAGCACATCCATTCTTTATGTCTGTTAAAAGTTAACTACCATCACTGTAGAAAGAGACCTTTTGATAAAATGCTTGTTGTGATAAGTGAAAAGGACTTACTGTCAGCAATATAGCACAGTGTAATTAAAGTGGCTTGCTAAAAAGAACAAAATAAATTATTCTTAAAAAGGTCAAGTAAGCATATTTTACACTACCAGCATCACCAACCCGATCTCATGGCAATTCGTACATATTTGACAAAGTGGCTAATTCGTACAAATTTGTACGACTTCACTCATACGAATTCATACAATTTTTGCTAAATCGTACGTATTTTACAAGTAGCAAATTCGTAGGAATTCGTACAAAGAAGCACCACACCTAACCCCGCCCCTAAACTTAACCATCACAGAATCAGTCCAAAATCATACGAGTGAGGTCGTACAAATTCGTATGAATTTGCCACCTCGTAAAATACGTACAAATTAACCGTAAGATAGCGTTGACATCACCAACATAATTGCAAAAATAATGAAAAATAACTGATTCTGAAATTACACATCACAACTGTGCATTTATTAAAGCAAACCATAAGAATCATGTGTTTGTGAATCTGGTCACACTGTCTGGTACGTTT
The DNA here is from genome assembly GCA_018155175.1 of Sinocyclocheilus anophthalmus. Classification (NCBI taxonomy): domain Eukaryota; kingdom Metazoa; phylum Chordata; class Actinopteri; order Cypriniformes; family Cyprinidae; genus Sinocyclocheilus; species Sinocyclocheilus anophthalmus. Next base: position 15,455 of record JADLZN010010784.1, on the reverse strand, counting down.
TTTTTTTTTTACTTTTGAATGCAACCAGTAAAGACAACACATTATTTTGCACTGCAAATTCAACAATAGTGGAATCTGTTAAAATATTTAAAATTACACACTTGACCTTAAATGGTATTTAAGAAAAGCTTCAGTTGTAAATTGAGCAGTCAAAAGTTTATTCACATAAACCTGCTTCCATTTTAAAAATTGGTCTCTCTTCTCATTAACACTACATTTTAAAAAAAATCGGGGTCAGTAAGATTTTTTTTTATACTTTTAATGGAAGTCTACTATGCGCCAAGGCTTTATTTGATCAAATGGACCGAAAAAAACAGTGATATTGTCAAATAACTTTTCTATTTTAACATTTTCAAATGTAATTTATTCATGTGACAGCAAAGGCTCCGTGTCACATGATCCTTCAAAAAATCATTCTAATATGATGATCTGGTGCCTCAAGAAGCATTCTATATTATCAATGCTGTGAAACAGTTGTGCTGCTTAGTATTTTTGTCAAAACCATGAACATTTTTATAGAACGTTGAAAACAACAGCATTTATTATATAGGCTACTATCCTTTTGCAACATTATAAATGTCTTGACTGAACAAAAGTATTAATTTCTTTCAATATTATCTATATTATACAACATGCCTGCTATTTCATGCCTCCAAATGCATTTCTAACAATCTGGTGAACTATTTGCACAGCATGTCCAAGGGATTATGCTCCGTATCATTGGCATCAAATTGATTTCAGATAGTCAGTCTTCCATCTTTTTGCCAACAGAACAACATTAGGAGAATTTTACGACGTGCAGCGTGGACTCTTTAAAGCGGAGCTACTCTTGTCACGCTGCACGCAGGCTTCTGCTTCTTTCTCTTTGTGAGCTGCACAGCTGGTAGTGGAATGAGAATAAACTGATGTTGTATAATCTATGGCATAAGTAAAAAACCCAATAATAAGAGGTCTGTTGGCAGTGGCTGAACCCCAGATTTATAGCTTGACAGTGATGCTTGTAACTTAGTGGAGTGGGAGGCAAAGCTAAGGGTTTTCCATCTTCTAATGAACCATGTCATGTGAGACAACCTAATAAGCATAGTGCCGAACCTATAAATTCAAAGCCTGCACAGGGCAAATCAGATTTTACTCCTCTGTCAGCCCTGGCATCCTAAGTCTCAACAAACGTCCATCACAGGGCTAGAACGGCAGCATTGCTTTCAATTTAATTAACTCTCCACTTCATGGACTTATGATTAATATTTCCTCATCCATAATGCAAAAACTGGGCTCAATGCTAAATATGACAGCATCATTTGCACTGGTAACGGAGAGTGGCATGTTTATTCATTTATTTTAAAGGTGCCACTATATGCAAACACTGACTTTCATGCTATTTGCTTAGATGGGATTCCATTAGGCCTATATATTTGTGTATTATTTATTTTGAGTGCAAATTATCAGATTATTCCATAACAAAAAGCAAGCATGCAGATGTTCCACAACCCTCCGGGATATTTATTATATATATATAGTAAGAATTTATATTTTTTCATATTTATTAAACACTTCAAATAAGTACATTTTCTGGAAAAACATACAGCATAAACCAGGAGCAGATCAATTTAATATTACTTTATTAAAATATTCACAATATCTGTCATGAACAATAACATTAAATGTACCAACAGCAGAAGCCAATCAGGCTTAGGAAATGCATACATTTGTAGGTTCCAGCAGCTGCATTTTTTCCCACTTAAAGAAAAGTCCAAATTAAGTTTCCCACTCTAAATGTTCAATAATTTCCACAGACCTGTAACTCGACTTCTACCCATCTTTTCAGTGTCAGATTAAATAAATGGACTAAATCAATTTCAGCTGTTCTGCTTCACCACAGCGTGGACGCACCTGGGCTGCAGACAATTGTCATGGGTCATTGGAGGATGTGTGTGAAAACACTAGGAACATCAGCAGGTATGTGGCTTACAGCTTAATTACTTTTGCAACATTTAGGACACAAACTAAATTTTGGATATTAAAATATTCAGACAAAAACAATGGTATGATCCACACATAATACACTACTATATATTTTAAGCTACAAATCATGCTTTCACTTGCCTTCCACTATGTTTTCTAATAATCAACCGTCACACCAAAAGAACGGCAAATGTGGGTCATCTCAGGTGCCAACCAAACACACATTTACTTTGCAAAGTTAATGCATAAGGTTGATGGAACTTTGACTGCATGGTCATGATGCAAAATATGTAGACTCCATATTGAACTGTCAAAAACTCAAAAAGGCAATCTTTAGAATGCTAGAACATTCATAAACTCAAGACAAGAAAGGGCAAGACAAAACCTGCTGGCAGACCAGTCAGCATTCATAGATTTCACTTCAGCTGAAGTCTATTATTTGTCTAATAATCTCTTACCTGCCTTACACACTGAGCACTATGATGAGTATAAATGCGTAAGCTGATTATAAACAAAAGCAGATTGGTGAGTAAAATCGGATCAGTGTAAGAGTTTGATCAAATGTACTAAATACCCTGCTTAGTGCTGACTTACTGTATCTCTTCATTCAATCTGTGCCAGTAACATTGCTACAGTTTGCTTTCTATAGTTTGTTATATAAAGGGACAGTTCACCCAAAAATAAACACTCATAATTTACTCGCCCTCATGTTGTTATACATTTTGAAGAATATCTTTTTTGAGCAATGACCATGAATTTTGCATAAAGATGTCAAGCCTCAACCAGAATGCATTAAGTATAAAAGGTGCCCTCAGGACTCATGCACTATATTCCACGTCTTCTGGAATCAGATGATAAAAATTATATGAGGGACAGAACGAAATTTAAATCATGATTCATTGAAAATCTTAAGTAGTAAGATTTTCTTTCTTAAGAGAAGTAGCAATGTACAATTCGTGAACAAACGATTCACTGAGACTGAGAATATTCTGAAAACACCTTTAAAGGGGTCATATGACGTTGCTAAAAAAAAAACATTATTTTTCATTTGGTGTAATGCAATGTGTTTATGCGATTTAAGGATCACAATAAATAAAAACACACTATTTTCCACATACTGTACATTATTGTTGCTCCCCTACGCCCCCCCTTTCTGAAACGTGTCGATTTTTACTTAACCACTGATTTGTAGTTGTGTCCTCTTTTGGAAGGCCAAACAAAATAGTTTCGCTTTCACAACGAAACACACAGTGTCTCCACGACATGGCGACGGCGGTGGCAACAATACTACAGCGAGAATCAAAGTTCCGCCTTCTTTCTTTGCGTATACATTTGGGCGGTGTAGCGATATGCCAGTTTAAAATTTTCATGTTGCGATTAATTGCTAATGCTTTTATCACGGTATGCGGTAGATTAATGAATGTTCAGAAGAGTTTTCATTGGCAGTTTATGTTAACTAAACTAATGTTAACTAATGAAGCCCTAAAGTAAAGTGTGACCGAACAATAAAGAAACAAAACACTTTCAAACAATATCTAGACTAGAGCATGTTGTAGTCCAGGATTTTATAATGATATATATAAAAGTTGAAAATAACTAGGCCTATTAAGTCTAAAATTTAGTTATTTGGCGATATGATGAAAACACCATAGCAAATACACCAAATCAGTTTTAAATCATTTTCTTAAACCCCTTTCAGAAACAGAAGTAGTGCAGTGCTTGTTTACAGGGTTTCCCCGGTTGTGTGTGTCCCCTGGTAACAGTGCACCTGTAAATAAAAAATTATTATTATTATGATTTCTGCAGTTTTTTAGCGAAATCTGGCTTGTCATGAGAATGAAAGTGAGCTTTCATCTCAGAGCGTCTCTAACATGTTCCGCAATGCGTGCTCGTTCCGCGCTTGTGTAAGTCAGAGTCAGTGCACGGGGGAAGCTTCACGCTCAGTACAGCGGTGTTGTGCATTTATCCAGTTGATGTGAAAAGTATTCTTAAAATGCATTCATAATTCTGAATAATTTGTAATATATAATTTTTCACGGTATTTAGAAGTGCCCACGAAAACAATATCGTGCATATTCATTACCGCGATATATCGCATTACCGAATACCGGCACAAGTCTAGGGCGCGCGTGTTCTGTAAGGTGCTAATGCATAATCTTACCACACAGGGACGTGACATGATCGGGGGCCATGTTTATTAAACAAGCGTTGTATCGAGGGTGTGGCGGAGGGTCTTAACTTTTATAAAGAATATCTCTTTTAGTCTTTGCAACTTTAGGGGGTGGTTCCCCCCCCCTTCCCTTTCCCTTATCTATGCACGACTAGAGTGTGGAACACTCACCCAGAGAAACGGAAAACTTTGAAAATCGAGCATATGACCCCTTTAAAATTCAAAATCCATTTCTTTTGATTGTCAACACAATGCTTCAGGGGAATTGTAGTCTTCCCTCATTTAAAGCCGTCAGTACACACAGTCTGGCTTTTGTCTAAATTTTTAAATATGTTTTTGCTTCAAATCAGTGTTTGTAATATTGTGATTTACCACGTAGCTATTTGGTTTGGTTGATGGTACACAGCTCTTTAACAATGACTTTAAAAAACCCCTATGAGAAAAAAAGAATGAGAAAAACACTTTCAGAACCAAGGACACCGAAAAAGTGCACGCTTGCACTCTATTATGGTTTAATGGAGGTGAAGATTATAAGTAAAAAATCAGTCTATACACCACACAGACCTATCATACGGCTTCAGGAGACATGAATAATACTGCATGAATAGTCTGGACTTCATTAGTAATTCTGCATCCATTTGAGGTTTGTCATCTTCACTTACTATTCATTGTCACTGCACAGCAACAGCATTCTTCAAAATCTCTCTTTTGTTGTGCTTCGCTGAAGAAACATAAGGAGTCAAACAAGTCTGGAATGATATGAGGGGGACTACAGAATGACATTTTCATTTGTGAGTGAACTATTACGTCAAATAAGTTGATCGTGTAATGCAAATTCGGTCGTCTTTTAGCACTCACTCTCATTCATACTGTCTTGTGTTGTGAAGACAACAGCAGCAGACTGTCTCAAACCCTAATGAGCTGCCTACCTAAACAGCATTTCTGTACATCATAAGCGCGTTCCAATCGATTCTATTAAGAGTCGAACGTGCATGATGTCCAGAAAGGCTTTCTAGGGTAGACAGGCAGCTCTCTGATGTTTGAGACACAGCCGCAGTCTTACCCAGCTTTGCCCGAGACTCTTCCAGCTTCTGAATCTGGTTCTCAATAAACAGCATCGCCACTCCAAACGCCATAACAGCCAGCAGCTGGAACTTGGGTGGCATCATGATCCTCAGGAGCCCCATCAAAGTATCGGATGATTATCTACATGTCATGCCGTAAAATGTGTCTGAGACCCCCCATATACCCCACTTTGGATCAATCCGTTACTGGAGCAGTTAATATCGACTCCCGACAGATGATCCCGATTATGCGCAGAGAACAGAGTAAAGTTAAGGATGTAGTAACCGAATACATTAGTGCAAGCAAGGGCATTTCAGACGCTCATCTGTTTGCAGATGGTGGTATTCTGTTAAAACTCAAGACGCTTGACTCTTGGTCTTAGTTGTTGCACATCAGTGCAGCTCCGATCGTCCACTGCTCTCCTGCGTCACTCAACACAGGATTGTATTCCTCCGCGGACTGAAACGAGGCGAGTGGAACAGAACGGTGCTTATAGCGCCATCTATCGGGTTGGAGATTGACATGAGCCATGTCGTTCCCATTGCTTGGCTCAGTGAAAGACTTGGCTAAGGAATATTACCGTTTTTTCTGAATTGCTGAAACACATTTCTTGAACCCATCACTCATTTTCTCAAAACCTTAAACACAAATCCAAATACTCAAACTCGATTCACGAAACCTCTGACTCTTCCATCAAAATCAAACAATCACTGCAAAACCATTTCACTTGCACTCAAAATCAAACAGTGCTCTCAGATCACACACACACGAGCCCCCCCTTTTTTTTTTTTTGTCACATAAAATAAACACTGCAGAGCATTCGGAGACAATTTTTTTTTTGTAAAAGAAAAAAAGGAGAAACCCCCCACGTTTTTTCCCCCCCCCTTTCTCTCTAGAATCCAGACATTACCAGAAAAAATTAGTATATATTCCCCGCCCCCCTTTGATTTGTTTTCCCTCCCCTTTTGTGAACAATTTTGCTAATTCTGTAAAAAGTATGTAATTGCAACTTCTGAGTAAGGTTCGATATTTACGATTGTACCTATGGCCCAAAATTTTCTGGTATGTACTGCTAAGAAATAGTTATTGTGCTGAATATTGAATAGTACTGAATGTTTGTATATATCCAGCACTTGGATACTGCAAAAATACTGCAGTCAAGCAAATGCCAAACAAGGTCAAATCAAAACTCCAAATGAATAGCAAGCATAGGTTAGCAGTACACTAAAATAATGTAAAGGTGTTGCAATTGTTAAAATCAGGGTCTAAGGAGAGATATGTCTCAGGCATTGGTATTTGTGCTTGAGTCCGGCCTGAGGTCTTTGTCCACATCACAAGTAATGTTGTCTTTTTTGCTGCCCTCCACCCGCACCCCCCAGAGAAAAAAAACTCTGGTCTGACAGATCCAGCCTTGATAACACTCTCTAAACCTTACTCTTTCTCTCCTCACCCTCCACTTCTTACATGTACTCTTCCTCCTCTCTTTCTCAGATTGTTTCCATCTATTGTTCGTATCAACATTCAGTCACCTGTGCCACTTGTGCACTCTGAACTGGCTCATATTTTGTACAGTTGGTTTGATCACATCATTAGAAACAAGTGTGAACAATTTTGAATCGTTGTGTGTAAACGATGACAACTGTGCTTTATAGTTGAGATTAACTTTTGCCGCCTGTGTTTAGCATTTTGCAGCACAAATGCATCACAGTGTGATACGTGTTTGAGTGAATGAGAATGTGTTTAGAGTTTTGCAAAAAGAGTGCATGAGATTTGCAAATAGAGCCTAACTGCCTGAATGTGTTTAAGGTTTAGCAGAAAGAGTGCTTTATTCGACAAATTGGTTTAAGCTAGTGAGAATTTGGTTCAGAGATTGGGGTTTAGTGTTTTAGCAATTCAGAAAAACTGTATTATCAAAAGTAACTTACAGTTAAACAGAGTTCAGTGAATCTATCAAGTTCATTGGACCATCGTTTCATAATCTGAAGGCGCATTCAGTGCACCATTCAAGTGCTTGGCATCCTTTGTGTCTTAGATCAATGTAAGAAGATAACAAAGAGAGCCAGTATGTCTCAGACAGACCGACCAGTAGACACAAAGAAGACGTTTGTCACAGCTTCTTTATTGCCAGACTTTCCAATGGTGCAAACAGATGAATATAGATTCTTTTTTTTCATGTGGCTTCTTTTAGGGGTAAATGATCAGTCTCTGTTGAAAGAAGCAAATTTTTGAGCATTACTCATTTACTGTGTGAAACTATGAAAAGCATGCAGCTCTTTGAACCTCTCTTAATCCACCACACCCCACTGTTTCCAAAAAAATCAATACCGCTTTCCTTAGTGCTTAGAGCTGATAAGAACAGCTTCTGAATTATTTAAAATGAATCTAAATACATTTTGGTATTTTATATTTAATTTCATTTTCACACAACAAAAGACAAAAATGAAATTCTCAATAATAAAAAAAACACTCCATCCCACTCAGTTTGATATGGCTTAATTTTAGCTATGTCAGGCTTGTATTACATTTTTCTTTTTCATTAAAATATGCTTAGTATTCCAAAGAAGATTCAAAGCTTTTCCAGTCTTTTAATAACCTTTTTTAAACATTCTTTTTTTCCTGCTTACAGTTTAACTGAAAAGCAGAGGCTCTTGGTCTTCACGACAGCAGAGCAGAGAAAATGCTGTTTTACTTGTTGCTCTTTAAGTCAGTGATTTATTTGAATAATCAAGCAATTATTGAACATACATTTAAATAAGTTTTTTATGTTCCAATTAATGTCTTTGAAAGTGTGTTGTATTCTTATAAAAAGTTAATAATTCAATAATTTGGCTTTTTTCATTTTGTGTTAATATAAAAAATTTAAAGTTTTGTGCATCTTAGTGTTATCTTAGTACAATATATATATTTTTCTTTTTATAAGAATAATATAACTAATAAACTAATTTATAAACTAATGTAAACTGTTAATTATGCAGACACTTCAGGCTGGTATTGCATGGAGGAAATTGCATATGTACATGTTCATTGCTGAGGCACTTTTAGCTAAGTTGCCTTCACTGTAAAAAAAATTACCGTGAATTTAACGGTACAAGAATGTAAAAATGTTACAGTAAAAACCTGTTAAATGGTTAAAGGTAAATTCTCCTATTATATACGGTGAAAAACTGTATTGAACTTTACATGTATTGGACATAAATTTTACGTTTTTGGAAGTGAAAATACTGTATAATTTACAGTGAATGTAAATTGACATTCCCAGAATTTCCTGCGTTACATTTCAAATTTGATGTTTTTTGTTGAAATAACTAGGTTTCTTCTTATCAGTTTTGTATATTAGGGTTGTGTGTTACACCTAATGTTGTTAAATGAATGTTTATTGCATTATTTCAGTTTCATTAGTGTCACCGTGATGGGGTTTAGTGTTAGTGTGAATGACACTGTGCACCTTATATGTGATTATTTAAAAGCTGCTTGTGATGGGCTTTGGTTATTCATGTGACTTTCTCATCACCACCTGCATTTGGTGGTTTTCAGTGTATTACAAAGCTACAAAACACATTTCAGTACTTCAATAGGTTGTTATATCAGTTAATGAAATTACGGTAAACTGTAAATTTAAGTTAAAACCGTAAAACCTAAAACGTTGCTACCGTATTTTTTACGGTAAAATTCCGGCAACCACAGCTGCCGTTTTTTTTACCGTAAATTTTACGGAATTTTTGTTACAGTGTTCTTATATTTCAAATCTCCTAATTTTTATACAAATAGTTGCTGTACTAGATCTCTATCATACATTTGGTTAAAAGTTCCAATGGTGTGCTCAGAATTTGGAAAATGTGCCTTTTCTTTTTATGTCCCCTGATCTGCAAACTGTATTTAAAGTAGAGATATACTGCCATCCCTGAGGACTTTTAAATGTCTTTTGCAAAGTGTTTTAAAGGAGTCTAAAAGGAGTGTTTTTCTTGATTTTACTTTAATTGTTTTGTATGTGTACAGATTTATAGATATATATTTCTGTGAAAACTCTGTGATGCGTCTTGCCATGGTCTGTACATGGAGGAAGAGATTGTGAAGTCTCAATGGGATTTTCCTGGCTAAATAAAGGATAAATAAAATTTAGCACAGTCTAAACTGGTTGATAAAAACAGCACAGAACAAAAACAAGGTTTTCTTTGGTAACATTTCTATTAACCTACACTCTTAAAAATAAAGGTGCATAAAAGATTCTTCACATCAGCGGTGCCATAGAAGAACCCTTTTTGGTTCAACAAAGAACTATTCAGTCAAAGGTTCTTTAAATAACCACCTCTTTCTTACCTTTTTATAATCTGAAGAACCTTCTTTCACCCCAAAGAACCTTTTGTGAAAAAGAAAGGTTCTTCAGGTTTTAAAGGTTCTTTATGGAACCATTTAGACAAAAAGGTTCTCTATGGCATCGTGAAGCACCGTTATTTTTAAGAGTGTGCTGTAGATGTTTGCAGTTTTTTTTTGCCCAAATATAATGGCACTCAGCGTGTGTTGCATGCATCAGTCCAAAAGCACGTAATTAAAATGCGCCCATACATAAAAAATAAGTGTTTCACACGGCTCCGGGGGGTGAACAAGGTTTCGGTAACGAATCGATGCGTTTGTGTTAGAAAAATATCCATATTTAAAACGTAATAATTTAATCTAGCTTGCTCTCACTGTTGTACACTGGAAGCAGTTTCGGGCGGATGACATATTCGGCGGATTTCATGTATTTCTGCTTTGCTCTTGTTGTTCCTCTTGTCTTCATTGATTCTGCTTGTTAACCGCAGATGTCATCACTAATGGTCAATCATGACTTGTAGACTGAATCTGCTTTATTTCACTAACCACAACACTGCTTCAGTGTTACCTTTACTTTCTATAACTGAGCAAAGTTTGTTTAATGGGATTGTACTGTGTACCAGTAAGAATGTAACCAGCAACGTGCATTTTTCTTTATTAAATAATTTATTAATATTAATTTGGAAAATTGTCTTGGTCTTTATTTAACTACAAACACACAATAAGAAATGTGATATGTAACACATACACAAGTTTTGTTAGAACCATACCAGCACACATAAAACAACATGTGCTGGTCCACCACCACACCAGCATTCCCATTCTGAGATCCAGCAAACTAGCATCCCATGCTGGGAACCAGCAAACCAGTAGCCAGCATTCCATGCTTGTCCCAGCGTGCGAAACATACCTTATGCTGGTGAACAGCAATGCTGGAATTTTCAGCAGGGATATCAGCATATTGGAAGATATAAAATAATCTTTTTTTTTTTCTTTTTGGTGGGTGATAGTGCACCCATGTATAAAGTAGGCAAACTCAGAGAAGAGGGAGAGCAGGATCCAAATGCAGAAGGTTTATCAAAGAAAGATAAAAGATACCATAAAAACAAGGAATACAAGAAACAAAACTAAGCATACCAACACTACAGCAATACATTGACAAGACCTGACAAAGAACATAGGAAACACTGGAGTTTATATAGACTAACAAGACATAATCAGGGAACTAATCAACAAGAAAACTACAAAGGGACTACAGAATGTGGTACAGGAAACAGGAACAGAGCATAACCTAAAAGTCCTAATAACAAAAACATACGGTATACAAAACATAACATCATGTCTCTATAATGCACTAAAATCAATTCCAATCTCGCCTACCTAATTCACACAACCAACATGCAACTACATAAAAAAAACACTTTCTTGCACAACGGATTACTTCTTCGATGTAAACCACAGCCTGAGCTGCAAACATCAACAGTCAGATTATGTTTAATTCCACCAACATTTTAAGGATTATGTTTTATGCAGCTTCATTTTATGTTTTATATATGTATTTTTGTATGCTCTGTAAGACATGCATGTTCTAAAATGTCTGCTCATCTCATAAGCATGGTGTCACTCTCTCGCTCCCGTTTGACCTCTAATTTTAATGGTACTGGAAATTATGCACATGATTAGATGTAAAATCTTTTTATCTGCTTGTGACAGTAATATGAGACGATTACACCCTGAAAAGTTGTATAGTGGTTAATTAGTTGCATAGCCCATGAAATCATATAAATGTCAAGGGATTGTGTGAGTGGACAGCTACCAAAAGGAAACTGCCATGTGAATGCCAACCATAAATGCTATAAAAATGAGAGTCTGTATCTGATTTGGTGGATTTACAAGCCTCAAATTCATAACAACAAAGCTGGAAAACTTTAAATCATTTTGTGGATTATAAGCGGATATAGAGTACAAATAAAAAGAAAGCTCTCTTCTTGTCTTTTTAAAGACTGCCTTAGTTAACCTGTCATCAGCATATTTTCACTATGTATAAAGAACCACTAAGAAGAAGATGTAAGCAGGATAATGCAATTCATACACAACTTTAAAAGTACAGACTGTTGCACTTGTACGTGTTTCTGCGTGTAAACTTTTTAAAGTGAATTTAACTATGGAAGACTTTTTTAGGGGTGATAGTGTTGGCTTTGGAATTACTAATTTATCGTAGAATAATCTGAAACATTACGGAAAAAAAGTTTAAGGTAGTTAAACAAATGTATAATTCAAATCAATCATCCAGCCTATACACTTAGATGTAAAACATACAATATGCATATATTGGAGTTCATTTAGCATTATATACTATTTAACAGGGTTATTTAGCGAAAACCTAAAGTAAAAATAAGCCATATAAAAAACATTTTCTTTACTTGAAATAAAATAAACATTAAAAAAAATAATAAAAATATTTCAGCCTTGCCAAAGCAACACTCCATTTAAGTATAATACCTGTACTAAGAAAGTAAACTTTAAAACTATTACAAATATAAAATAGGTACCCGAACTTACTAAATGTTTAAATTGAAAACAAAAACACAATAAATAACATACATATCTCAAGAATACTAAAATAACAATGCTACTAAACATGCCAACTAACAATCAAGAACAAACACTGAAATCTACATTCTAAAAAATGCTGGGTTATTTCAACGCAACTTTGGGTCAAATTTGGAATAACCCAACTTTTGGGTTAAAAATTGTATTAAAAAAAACAACATTTGGGTTAGTCCATATTTGACACAACATTGGGTTGAAACAACCCAACATTTTTTAGAGTGTAAAGATGTAGTGGTGTGTTCTTGATGTTAGGTTGCCATGGTTTAGTAGGCATTGTCTATTTTAGTAGTATGAGATATTAGCTTTATTATTTTTTTGTTTTCATTTAAACATTTTAGTAATTTCGTTACATATTTTTATAATTTGTAATATGTTTTAAAGTTTTACTTCTTTAGTACAAGTTATTATAACTTAAAATGAGAGATGTTGCTTTGGCAAGCTGAAATTATTTTTATAATAATTTATGTTAATGTTTATTTATATTTCAAGTAAAGAAAATGTTTTTTATATGGCTTATTTTTACTTTAGGTTTTCGCTAAATAACCCTGTTAAATAGTATATAATGCTAAATGAACTCCAATATATGCATATTGTATGTTTTACATCTAAGTGTATAGGCTGGATGATTGATTTGAATTATACATTTGTTTAACTACCTTAAACTTTTTTTCCGTAATGTTTCAGATTATTCTACGATAAATTAGTAATTCCAAAGCCAACACTATCACCCCTAAAAAAGTCTTCCATAGTTAAATTCACTTTAAAAAGTTTACACGCAGAAACACGTACAAGTGCAACAGTCTGTACTTTTAAAGTTGTGTATGAATTGCATTATCCTGCTTACATCTTCTTCTTAGTGGTTCTTTATACATAGTGAAAATATGCTGATGACAGGTTAACTAAGGCAGTCTTTAAAAAGACAAGAAGAGAGCTTTCTTTTTATTTGTACTCTATATCCGCTTATAATCCACAAAATGATTTAAAGTTTTCCAGCTTTGTTGTTATGAATTTGAGGCTTGTAAATCCACCAAATCAGATACAGACTCTCATTTTTATAGCATTTATGGTTGGCATTCACATGGCAGTTTCCTTTTGGTAGCTGTCCACTCACACAATCCCTTGACATTTATATGATTTCATGGGCTATGCAACTAATTAACCACTATACAACTTTTCAGGGTGTAATCGTCTCATATTACTGTCACAAGCAGATAAAAAGATTTTACATCTAATCATGTGCATAATTTCCAGTACCATTAAAATTAGAGGTCAAACGGGAGCGAGAGAGTGACACCATGCTTATGAGATGAGCAGACATTTTAGAACATGCATGTCTTACAGAGCATACAAAAATACATATATAAAACATAAAATGAAGCTGCATAAAACATAATCCTTAAAATGTTGGTGGAATTAAACATAATCTGACTGTTGATGTTTGCAGCTCAGGCTGTGGTTTACATCGAAGAAGTAATCCGTTGTGCAAGAAAGTGTTTTTTTTATGTAGTTGCATGTTGGTTGTGTGAATTAGGTAGGCGAGATTGGAATTGATTTTAGTGCATTATAGAGACATGATGTTATGTTTTGTATACCGTATGTTTTTGTTATTAGGACTTTTAGGTTATGCTCTGTTCCTGTTTCCTGTACCACATTCTGTAGTCCCTTTGTAGTTTTCTTGTTGATTAGTTCCCTGATTATGTCTTGTTAGTCTATATAAACTCCAGTGTTTCCTATGTTCTTTGTCAGGTCTTGTCAATGTATTGCTGTAGTGTTGGTATGCTTAGTTTTGTTTCTTGTATTCCTTGTTTTTATGGTATCTTTTATCTTTCTTTGATAAACCTTCTGCATTTGGATCCTGCTCTCCCTCTTCTCTGAGTTTGCCTACTTTATACATGGGTGCACTATCACCCACCAAAAAGAAAAAAAAAAAGATTATTTTATATCTTCCAATATGCTGATATCCCTGCTGAAAATTCCAGCATTGCTGTTCACCAGCATAAGGTATGTTTCGCACGCTGGGACAAGCATGGAATGCTGGCTACTGGTTTGCTGGTTCCCAGCATGGGATGCTAGTTTGCTGGATCTCAGAATGGGAATGCTGGTGTGGTGGTGGACCAGCACATGTTGTTTTATGTGTGCTGGTATGGTTCTAACAAAACTTGTGTATGTGTTACATATCACATTTCTTATTGTGTGTTTGTAGTTAAATAAAGACCAAGACAATTTTCCAAATTAATATTAATAAATTATTTAATAAAGAAAAATGCACGTTGCTGGTTACATTCTTACTGGTACACAGTACAATCCCATTAAACAAACTTTGCTCAGTTATAGAAAGTAAAGGTAACACTGAAGCAGTGTTGTGGTTAGTGAAATAAAGCAGATTCAGTCTACAAGTCATGATTGACCATTAGTGATGACATCTGCGGTTAACAAGCAGAATCAATGAAGACAAGAGGAACAACAAGAGCAAAGCAGAAATACATGAAATCCGCCGACCGAATACGTCATCCGCCCGGAACTGCTTCAGTGTACAACAGTGAGCGCAGTACATAAAGGGATATTTCCTTTTGATCTGGATTATTTTATACAAAAAGCCTCAATTCGGTAAAGAAGACCCTTTTTCACCCCCGGAGCCGCCCCCCTGTGAAACACTTATTTTTATGTATTGGGCGCATTTAATTACGGGCTTTGGACGAGGCATTGCAACCACCCGCTGAGTGCAATATATTTGGGGGAAAAAAAAAAAACTGCAACAGTCGACGTACACTCTTTAATATAAAGGTGCTTCACGATGCCATAGACGAACCTTTTTGTCTAAATGGTTCCATAACAAACCTTTAACATCTGAAGAACCTTTCTGTTTCACAAAAGGTTCTTTGTGGTGAAAGAAGGTTCGTCAGATTATAAAAAGGTAAGAAGAGATGGTTCTTTAAAGAACCTTTGACTGAATGGTGCTTTGTGGAACAAAAAATGGTTCTATATGGCATCGCTTGAAGAACTTTTGAAGCACCTTTATTGTAAGCGTGTAGGTTAATAGAAATGTTACCAAAGAAAACCTTGTTTTTGTTCTGTGCTGTTTTTATCAACCAGTTTAGACTGTGCTAAATTTTATTTATCCTTTATTTAGCCAGGATAATCCCACTGAAACATCACAATCTCTTCTTCCAGGTAGACATGGTCAAGACGGCAGCACATAGAGTTTCACAGAAATATATATATATAAATCTGTACACATACAAAACAATTAAAGTAAAATCAAGAAAAACACTCCTTTTAGACTCCTTTAAAACACTTTGCAAAAGACATTTAAAAGTCCTCAGGGATGGCAGTA
>JADLZN010010783.1:0-232685 GCA_018155175.1 Sinocyclocheilus anophthalmus | reverse complement strand
TTTTGCACTTATCTCAATCAGAATATTGCTAATTAACCTGAAGTATTTGTGTTAATTCTCCATCTCAATCCATTTAACTTTTAACTTTTTTTTTTTTTAAGCACAAAGATTTTATGAACAAGCATTAATTGAGAGATTACATGGAATATTTGTACTTTTTAAAATTTATTTGGAACACCACCGGACCAAAATTGAATTAAAAAGGGTGAAAACAAAGAATATTGACTTGAGCATTTGTATTTATATTTTAACTTACAATCTTTACATGCAAACTACCGGACAGTCAATAATCCTTATCACACCCTGATGTTGTAATCAAACAGTTTGCATGCTTTCTGCTATCTTGCAAAAAATTACAAAGTTTAATCCCAAACGCTCTTTCAGCTATCATGTTTGGCTACATGAGATGGTATACAGTAGCTACCAACACTGTAAAAGTCCATCAGCATTCATTCACTGTGCCGTTTATTTATAGGTTTGTAAAATTAGCCACTACCCTGTATCAGCCTGCAGCTAATATCCCCTCATGTGCTGATAGATGATGCTCAGAGCATGAAAGTGCAAAGTTGCAGAGCATGAAGAGAGAGACTGCACTAAACTGTCACTCTCTGTCTTGAACTTGGTTTTTATTTCGTTTTTTCATATCTACAAGAGCTTCCTATAAAAGTATTCCACAAAGCATCTCTTAGCCAAATTAGTGGCAGCCAGGGTCCAAAATTAACATTTTATTACACAGTTTAAAAGAACAGCATTTATTTGAAATTTAATTTTTTTTAGTAAAATGGTTTTCAAAACTGGTGCTTATGATCGGTTTTGAATGCATCATTGCAAAATAAATGTTTTTTTTCGTTAAAATAAGACCAAAAGTAAGGAGTACAGTAAGATATTACAAAAACATGAAACCACATGTTGTGACCAAATATTTTTAATTGAGTGGTTGTATGATTAAATGCGGTTTTTTATCACTTACATCAGGAGTGTAAAACTGTCTGTTTTTATCATTTGAAATGTTTTGAGTTCCTAATAAAGTGTTTTTTGTTTTTTTTTTTTTTTAATTGTTTGCATTTTGTGCTTAACAAGTGTTAGTTTGGACCTGAGGGCCCCGGGACGTCAAAGAGAAGGCCATGAGATAGAAGGAGGACAAAAAAACTGAGGAACACAGCTGGGGTCAGGGGTGACTGGGACTGTGGAAAGGAGCTCTACCAGACAAAAAACCGACGACTGCTGTGGTTAAACGCGATAAAACGAGTAGATTGGACAGAAAGGATCGTCAAAAATGCTCGTGTTTGCAGCGTACACTTCTTATCAGAAAAGGTTAAATAAAGTATTGTTTTCTGTTGTTATTGATACGTCTACAAATTTCTTGCCATATGTCTATGTTTCTCGCATCTCACGACTATGACGTGTATGAAATAATATCTGTGCATGTGTGTAAAACAACAAAATGACGATTTATATATAATAATTTGTAATTGTATATACATTGTGATTAATTGTGGCTGGAACAATAATGTAGCTGTAAAAATAGTTGCCTGCTGAAATTGAAATGTATATACATCTTCACCTAACTAGATAGTAAGACAAACTCACGTTGTTCATTACCCGTTAGATGTGATCCACCTCATAGTAACACTCATGTCAGATCGTCCATCCTTTGAGTGAGTGTAACGTTACAGGTTCGGCCGATCTGGTTTTGTGGTTAAAGTTAACCTTTCGACATGTTTCCATTTGTTGTTGCTCAGTCAGTAATGGCATGGACGCAATGTTGTCTGGGGGTTTGGCAAAAGGAGAGTGGGACGGTGGGGCGGTGCTCGGGGTGGTGACTGAAGGCGGTGACTGTAATTCTGACGTCAACTTTTTACGGAAGTCACAACGGTTCGTGAAAAATCACAGCTACTTTATGGGGTCTGTGTGCATTTTACTGTGGGCTGACTGTTTTGAAACTTATATGGTAAATAGCCCCTAGACCTCAGATTTGACAACCATGGGACCTTTAATGAAGCCCAAATACTTTACCACAAATTCACCACCTACCCACCTGCGAATTTACACCATGCAATTTAAGCAGGTCATCTAGTATACATATGTTTGAAATGTTTATCACTGCATAATGTGTTCCGTCTCACACTATTTTAAAATAGAAGGCAATTGCACTACCATTTAAAGGTTTGGTGTTGGTAAGATTTTTTTTATGGTTTTGAAAGTCATCTTTTTTGCTCACCAAAGCTGCATTTATTAGCAAAATTACTGCCATTTTCAATATGAATATATTTTTAAAATGTTATTTATTCCTGTGATGGCAAAACTGAATTTTCAGCGGCCATTACTCCAATCTTCAGTGTCACAGGATCCTTCAGAAAACATTCTAATATGATGATTGGAGTTAAAGAAACATGTTTCTATAAAAGTGAAAAAACAGTGTTGCTGCTTAGTTTTTGAGGAAACAGGGATCCATGTTTCAGGATTTTTGATCAGTCTTCACTGTCACTTCTGATTAATTTAATGTATCACTGATGAATAAAAGGATTATTTCTTTCCCCCCCAAAAAAAGACTCCAAACTTATGAATTTGTGTACAATGAAGCAAGTAGAATTCCATTCCAAACTTTGCCTGTGTGCAGTTACACAACAGGATTTAATGGTCAACCAAATTTAGTGGTCAGTCAAAATGGCATGAAACATTCACGTCATGAGATGTAGCAGGTAATAAAGAGGCTGCCATGAGACTTTCAAATAGTACGGCTCCTAAAGTCCAAATAAACACAGTAGCATCTACGCCAGGGGGCAACTAAATAGGATGCTAAACATTTATTTTCATAGTACAGTATAGACAAATCCTTCACATGGCACACAATAAATTAAACTAGCCTATATTAAAAATAGCACTTCATGTCATAAAGGAGTAAACCCGTTTTGACTTTCCTTAGTACTCCACTCCGAAAAACTTAATGCATGCATGAAGCGCAGATGTCTTTAGACTGGTCAAAGCAAACAAATGACACCTCTACCTTTTAAAGTCATTAAGCTGTACCTACACACCTCACAAAGCCATTCTGTTCAGTCTAACAGGTTTGTGTGGATCAGACCGTACTAAGCTCTGTACAGGGTGTGGGCTCGACCACAAAGATTTGCATTTGAAGTGATAACAGCACGAGTGAGTGTACAATGCTGATTCACCAACATCAGTGATTGCCATTCAATGGAGAAAGCACATCACTGGCTGAAATAACACGGCTGTGCATCAATGAAATCCACTCCACTCTATGCTACTTTAGCTCAAGCACTGATCTCACTAATTGTTTTGCAAGACGACCAGGTGACCAACAGGTCCACCCCCAGAATACCCCCAGAAGTACTAAACACAACAGACCACACAACATCACATCGACACAGCGTGAACAGGCAGACAAAAACACAGACAGCACAAAGACATACAACTCAAAAACATACAAAAAACAGGTACACAGGTGCCAGGACCAGCCCACAACAACATTACAGAACAACAAACCAAAGGTTAGACACCACCAAAACAACAAGGCCCAGGTGATTGTAGTGGTTATACATGAAGGGGGGAAAAAAAAAAACACACTGGATATGCCAACAATAGCAGCTTTCTCCTGTCAGTGCAGTAGATATCTGCAACAGGAAGAGCTCTGCAAACCACAGATTCCATTTCACACTTGCTTTTTTCTTTGTCTGAGTTTGGGCTGTAATTAGTGCTTGCCAAGACAACCATCACTATTATAATTTCTTCCTCCAGATAAAATGCTGGTGCTTGTGCTATGCACGCGAATGATGCCTCAAATCATGTAGCTTATCGAGGAGAGGGTTGCTTGTTATTACTAGTTTTTGTATCCAATAATGCCTTTAGAACTGGGGCTGTAAGCAACTACCTTCAAACCTCCTAGAACACCCTAGCAGCCACTTAAAACACCCTAAAAAAATACACTATCTTCTTGCCGGATTTTAATGTTGTTTTGTTACTTGCTACAGGATGTCTGTGAGAACAAAACACGGGCATATAAAAGACTATAAATTGTTTTTAAAGTGCACAGTAACTGAAATATAAAACTGTTAAAAGAAAGGCTCAATAACTTGCACAGATATAATACACTACGCATAAATTTCTCTTCCCTTTGTGCTTTGCAATTTTTAACACGAAGCGCTTACAATGTGCACACATTGTAAGCGCTTCGTGCTCATAGACTGTCAACCCTCTACATTGCGAGTAAATCACTCGTATATGTGACTAAATCTTCACTCTGGGTGACTAAATGATGTCTAATGTTAGCCAATTGCTAATAAATTCTCAGGTTTTACTCGCCAGTGTGTGAGTTGGAAGATGGGTATATGATTAGCACAGATATATTTTCACTCATAGAACACTCTGACTGAGCGCTTCAGATTTTCACTCTCCGTCAAGTGATCTGTGATATTTTTCAGTTAATTTGAATGGATGCACAGCGCACCTGTGTTTGACGTACCGTAAACTCTAATGTGAAGGCGCACGACTCGCCGTCGTTTTCTCTCACACGCGCAAAGGCAAGAGAAGGAGCGAGCAAGAGTCTTACATAACATGCAGAATTGATGGGCTACATGTTAACGATATACTTTGTTGTATTTTCCTTTGAGTTCCTTTGGAATTCTTCAGCTTTAAGAACTGCCGGGTTTTCCTGTAGTAGACGGAACTAATGCGCAAACGACAATCTCATTGGCTGGTGCTTACCTATTATCGTCCCCGTTTAGATTTCAGCAAATCAGTTCCAGCGAACACACACACACAACCTGATTAATATTCATGAACCAGTAGCTCATTAATCCTTAGTGCGTTTTTATAATGTTCTTATTAGTAGAATTCGTATAATAATATCTTATCAGTGTTATTGTTCGTTTTTTTTACAGGAACACTGAATGACCAAAAAAAGCACCAGCACCAGTCCTAAGTTCATGGTTAACAAGTTTTAATTCCAATTACTAAACTTCTATTATTAAATAATAATACTTGATTATCATATTATAAAGCTTGACTGCTTGACTGACTGATATTAAGAGAGTACTTTCAGATATTTAAAAAGCTGTACCATTTAACAAATATGTTCACTGGTATCGGTATCGGCCAACTCCCGCACCCTAGGTATCGGATCGGAGGCAAAAAGGCGGATCGGAGCATCCCTAAATAGAGATGGGCTCTTTTGACCGTTTATGGATACGGACCCCTGCCATATCTTGGCAGCAGAATATCAGAGATATGGGGGTAGGGATCTTCTGACCCATGGTAGTGCACAAAAACTATTTCAAACATCAAAAGTTTTGGGTCAGTGAGATTTTTAAAAGGTTTTTGAAGGACATCTTTTACACGCACCAAGCGTTTATTTTATTTTTTTTATTTGAACAAAAATACAGTAAAAAACAGTAATGGAACTATTATTTCAATTTAAAATAACTATTTTCTATTTCAAGATATATAAAATGTAGTTTACGTGATGGCAAAGCTAATTATGGATGCACCAAATTTTCTGGCAATTTTCGGCCGAAAGAGAAAAATGTCCAAAAAAAATATCCAAAAAAATATGCTGTGCCGCACCACCCAGCAGTGTTCGGCACGCAGGTTTAACTCTCCCTTTAGGCGCTGTCCGCTGTGTGTGGTGTGACGCTCCGCTAAATATCCCGCTCTATGAATGTGCGTTCCATCGCTCTGCTCACGGAAACGCAAAGTCGATCAAATAAAGCGCTGACAGAAATTTCTATGTCAGATACTTGTTTTATGTCTGCAATGAGCCGCTACTGTGCTGTACCTGGCCCGCTGGGTGTAAATGACACACCCTCTAGTGACGCGATTGAGCTTGCTTATGTTGCCTGAATTGAATTATAAATATAATAGGATATTAATATTAATATATTTTCGTACACTTGGGTTACTTTCATAAAACTGTGGTTATTTATTGGCTTGGGTTTTTTAAAATCCAGTATCATTAAAATGATTTAAAATAAAGTGTCTTACAAAATGCTTTATTATTTAATAAAATAATAAATAATTATTGAAAAGCAACTTTTTCCAGTGACTTAGCTACATCAACACCTTATACATATGCATAATGCCCAACTACAGGCTCCTTTGGCCTGCCCACAAAGTACAGTTAAGTAAGTGACTTTGTTATGTCAAGGAAGCCCAACAGTTGTTTTTTTTTCTGTGAGGTAACACACTGTATCAACCTCCAAAACTGATGCCATAGTTATAAAGAAATTGACTGTTTACAGATGTTCATGAAGCCTTGGGAGCTGAAACCCAATTATGGTAAGGGGTGTTACATTTCCAACACACTCTCCAAGCAGCCGGCTGGTCAAAACAGACTGGACAAGCTGATCAATCAGCGCAGACTGGGCTTTTTCAGAAAGGTGGGCTTTAAAGTGACAGAAACAAAGTGTTTCAGGCAGAGGGTGAAAAGAGATGCTGCAGCAATATATAGGGTTGGGTACCGAAACCCAGTACCAATATGGCACCGGTACCTATGTAACCAGTATGTACTAGAACCGAATCAGAACTCAGATTTCGGTGCCATGCCTGAGCGATCGATTTAAATATTTGTCCTCAGGTTCTCCGAAACGGACGTAAGAAACATCATCCGTGAAAAATTATTTCCCGACTGAGAAAATTCAAGTGAACTCAAGTCAGAAAGCTCTAATAATACAAATCCAACAAAATCTTTGTAGTAACGAGAGTGTCCATGTTTTCACATTCCGACTTAAAAGCACAACTCGGGAAATGAGAGCATCCGAGGAGCGCGTGTGTGAATGCAGTAGTTACACTTGCTATGATGGCAGCAGGTAGCCTTCCGTTAACTAAGCTTAACATGCTTAAATTAAAATTCCTAAAGCTAAACTTCTCTTGTATTCACATTTCTAAACTTGTTGTACAACAAAAGAGAAACCTTTTTGCTCCACAACACCAGTCAAATGCTTCCTTTAGGCTACTTTAAAAAGAATACATCTATTAGCAATGGATTATAAATATACTTAATTATTATAAAAATACCAGAGATGGCTTGAATAACAAAGATAAACTATACTTTGTCACAGTCAAGTGTTTATTGTCTTAATGTTTCATCATTCAAAACGTTTCTATCTTCTTTATATTCAGTTACAGCGATAACTGGATGCCTTTGTCCATATAAGGGATTTCGAAGGGATGCCAAACTTTTGAATGGTAACATGTTTGTATATAAACGTATATTATATTCATTAATACATGTAAATCACATATAAAAAAATATAACCCCATATATACACATTAGGACTGTGCAAAATAAAATCGAATGCGATTTTCATGCGCATATCATAAGTAAAACTGCTCCTGTGATTAGTAGTAAATCTCCAGCACGTGCTGTCAGATGGAGCGGCATTTACTACACAGAGTTCACTGACAAGCTACACAAAATCGCATTCAAAATTGCAGGCGATTCATTGCCGATTTTGAACGCGATTTTTGTGTAGCTTGTCAGTGAACTACAGCTCAGTGTAGTAAATGCCGCTCCATCTGAAAGCAGTGCGGAGGGGGGTTAACTACTGATGAGATGCGCATGAAAATCGCATTTGATTTTTTGCACAGACCTAAAAAGATATGCAAAAATATTATGAGTAGTGTTACAAACATATCCAAAGATACAAAATTACATAATACGTTTTGAATGCAACATTGACGCACCATTTTAATTGGCTGGCAGGTCAGATCTGAGTCGCTGACAGGCGTGTCATCACCCTCTATGACATAGATGCCTTTGCGAGACAAGGCCTGGATGACTGACTGGTGGGACTGCAGAGAGGCCACCTGGTCTCCTTTGAGAATGAGGCCGCACACGCGACAGTACAGCTCACAGGACAGCAGTAACTGGATCACCGGGGGCTTAATGTGCTCCTGGTCATACTGGTCTGTGTAGAACGGGTCTCGCAGGTCCTCTGGGATGTGATCTGACAGGAGCAGAAAACAATAAATTAGGATATAAAGAAATTAAGACCTTGATGAATAGTAGGCCTACTGAGGATGTTTTCAACTGTTGTTGTTGCTACAACTCTGCTGCGTCTGGCATCAGATGCAATCTGCCAGCAATCCCTTGCTTTGTTGCAAACTAATGCACTACATGCTAGACAATAGCATGATGGTGTGAAAAGCCAGCCATAGGGCTCTACCCTCTTCTCGAGATCTCCTGTGCAGACGCAGATGAGCTGTGGTAGCTGGGGTCTGGCTGCAACCAAAAAGCTCAAACAGAGGGGAGCAAGGCCATACGTGTCCTAGTCTGAGCAGCCATTGTTCCGTCCATCCACACCCAGCTCTCATGCATCCACACCCTCTGAACCGGTATCCCCCAGGAGAAGCATATCATTAATGTGAAGGCACTGGGTGCAACCATCCAGCATGAATTTATGCACACACCTGCCCCCTCTGATATACCACGTGGAGCTGTCTGCTTTGTTCCAAACCAGTATGTCTGCCACAAGCAGGCGTTGTTTAAAGAATGGTACTTAATAGTAAGTTAAAAAAAGAACAAGTAAGTATTATACAATTATGACACAGGGAAGTAATCATAGCATTGCATAGCATGTGCACGGGGATATCTATTTACAGCTGGAACACTAAAATGAATGACTTAAATTTATTCAGCCATTTCTAGTTCATTTTAAATGGTCATGTGCGGTGACAAATGATTCATTTAGCAATGCACATAATATATACTTTCAATTATATAAATCTGTCAATTCTTATGAGGTCATAAACCTGCAGGCATAATAGTTAAGAATTTCGATAACACTTCACAATATGTATTAACTAACATTACTAACAATGAGCAATACACTTGTTACAGTATCTATTAATCAAACTGTTCAATTTTAGTTCAGATTAGACGCAGGTCCATTGAATAATCTTAACAGGACACAACTTTTTGAATTTAATACGGTTTAGTAATGTTGCGAATGAACACTGAACAAGATTAATAAATACTGTAATAAATATATTGTTCATTGTTAGTTCATGTTAACTACTTTAGTTAACTAATATTAAATGGAAGTGTAACCAGAATGTCATCTTAGTGTACGCCTATGTGTTAATTAATATTAAACATGAAAAATTCACAAATCTACACCAAAGGGCAAGACGCAGAAAACAGGGTCCCAGTTGCAATCATTTGCATTTATACTACGTCTCTGATTTTTAAAAAAAAAGAAACTGTAATGGACATTCAAAACAACATTCAAAGCAGTGATTAGCAGAACGCAAAGAAGCCCTCCAAATCTGGGCCACTTCTGACAGTAAAGAGGCACATGGCCTTCATCGCCATTCAGGCCAATTACTGGGCCGAAACAACTCCACAGCTTTACTGAAGGGAATATCCTGAATAACAGATGAGCCAGAATGGGGGAAAAAGGACAAAGAACTGAATAACGGTGGAATAACAAACTGTACTTGAACTTCAACTCACAAACAAGTACATATCTGACCCTCCAAGAAATGCAATGAATTACCTCCCATGTTTACATAATACATTGATATCCATAATATTATTATTACCAATTAGTATTATGGCAAACTGACACACCCTGCATAGACTTTTCAGAAAATTCAACATTCAACAGCAGAGAGAGAGTTTCCTCAGCAAACGAGGTCAGGAGTCTTACACACCATATTTCTGTTTCATTCACTGATGATGGCAGACCAGGGTGCCTTTTTGTGAGAGGGGGTACAGGCTACATATCAGTACATGCTTGAATACATCCTTCAATAGGATAGCATTCCACGGTGCCAGTCTTATGAGGTGATTTAACAGGAGCCATATGCTCAAACAGATCTTATGTGCAGCTCTTCTGGGTACCACCATGAATCAATACTGAATAAGTCTAAAAATGAAATGACAAACTAAATGAATACGTACATGAAATGAAAACGTGAAAAAAAATGTCCACCCATTAGAAGTTTGATGTCATTTGGCCATACACAGCACTGCTCATATGAAACAGTCATTAGTGACTGATACTAGAGCATAGCCTAAAAATATACCTGGAGCAATTTTGGCTTCTGGTCACTGCTTTTTCCATATGCAGGTACTCACACTGTTAACCCTGACTAAGTACAGAATGAATAATTATGTCTCATTAGTGATTGAGTTATCAACTGTGCATGACCACAAGCTATAGGCATCCCTAAACACTACTATTGTGTATATATGTTAATTATGCCCACTTCAAATAAACAGGAAAGCTTCCTACTTATGTATAAAATATGCAGCAAATGAGTTGCACTTGCACTTGTGTGATGTCTTTATGTGCCATAACTGAATGTACTGAAAGTAAACAGGCTTTCTCCCCATTCACTTTCATATGCAAAAGAGCAGCCTGGATATTCTGCTGAACTTCTCCATTGGCTCCACAAGACGAAGAAAAAAAAAAAAAAACAAAAGGGTTCATCCTCGAACAACGCAAGGGCAACTAAATGATGACAATCCTTAATTTTTGAGGAATTATTAATTCAACAGATGTATAAAAACTGGATTTTTTTTATTTAACGTATACATAATATACTTCTTTGGATAGAACTAAAAAAAACAGACTCTAGGTGCCCTGCATACAGTGAATGCTCCATATCTGCTGACAGGGAGTCAATAACATTAGGAAAACCCTTCCTGTTAATCCACAGCATTTCAATAGTGCAAGCTCTGCAGATGGGACAAATGCTTGTGAACCTGACTGAAATACCACAATAGTGGATTCGGACTGCTGCTACCCTAACCCTAAATCAGTGCCCTCTGAATGGATAACGGAGTAAAATACCAGCAATACCATTTCTGTACCATAGCAACACCATGGTGTTTAGATATTTTATGTAGCTTGGAGTATCACGTCAAGACCTTGGTACTGTATGTAAACACTTACAAAAAAGTAGCATCTTAATTAGGAGCCTTAATTAGAATCACTGTTTAGTTCATTCTTACAGTGAAGACTAATGCAGTGTTTCATTTTACATTTGATTACTAGTTTCAATTTATATAATATTTCTTGAATACTACTGTTAGATAGACCAACTTGAAAACTTTTTATTTATATAATTGTTCCTGTAGTTTTTAATTTCTTATTTTTGTATTTCTGACTCTTTACCTCTATTCAATCATTACTATTTATTTTGTCATCAAGAATTCCAAACTTTCAGTGGTATCGAAAATATTGGTATTTCAACAACCTTGTTTCCAGTTTTTAAAAAAAAAACAGCAAAAGATACCATACTACTATCATGGTTGTTGAGATATGCATCATGGTATTCTTGGAAATACGTTTCCAGTATTCCCGGAGTACTAGGTAAATACCCTGGTAAATGACTTTCAGCAGCATCCATCACAGTTCCATGGTATTATCATCTGATACCAGTGCAGTTCAATGTCCCTGTGCTTTTTTGTAAAGTTAGACTGAGTGAAAATACCATGGTTTTATTCAAATATAACTTGTACATACCACAGTATCCTTTAAGTACTACATAAAGGACCATAGTACATGTTCAAGTAGCATGAAAATACAATTTTCAGACATGTAACACGACAACGCCTAAGTATCTATGAGTATGGTAATCATTACCATAATCACTGCTCAGTGCCATAGTACAGAGATGGTATCAGATGGTAATATACCACAGGGAGCAGCACGCCACACATCTGTCTGTCTAGCCAACTGTCTTTGATTACATATCACAGAGTCGGTTAATAAAAAATAAAAAAAAGAGTCTTTCTCAATTCTTATTCATAAACACAATCAAACCAACTCACCGATACCGAAGGCTTTGGCAAACAGCCATCGCAGATTAGCCGCTATTTTGGCTCGGGCTGAATCATACATTTCCAGCGGCACGATCTCCAGCGCCTCGCCCGCCGCCTCCATCTTTCTGCGGGCGCTGTCAGCACCCAGCTCCGCGTCCATCCTGCGACCACCGTCTGCAAACACACAAGCAAAAGCACTTTCAAACAACCTTTTGAGGGCATGCGGCGTTTCATAAGCTACATGTCAAGCATTGGGGTGTCATAGAGGCTTTGGAGCAATAACTCAGTTCTTTGGTGTCAAAGCTAACTAGCACATGAGCAGCTTTTATTCCAATATTACACACTATAATTATAATAACAATAAAATTCCAGACACAAACGACATGTATATTTGTTACAGACAGCTACTGAACAAAACAAACCTGACCGCCTGGATCCTGACAAGATAAGCTAACTTAGCCTGTGATTAGTTTATATAGAAAGTAACTAGCTAGCCGTCGCCCAGGTAGCTAACAAACACCAAAATAATTTATGAAATGTTCAAACACTCACATGGAGAGGTAGATTTAACCATCTGAGAGAGCTGCTGTCCTGAGCGTAAACTGGTTTGCATGTTTTGACTGAAATACAGTTACAAGCAGCTAACAGCTAATGCTGCTTAATGAGAAGAGGACTAGCAACCCGCAGCTATAAAAAAAAAACAGCCCCTTTGTCAGCAATTAATGAAAACAGCCATATTTACCGCCACGTACCTTCCAGATAGTAAACTATCAACAATCCACTCTGGCAAATCTGTGGGAGAAAAATGAGAGAAAAGGGTAAAAGGCTCCGGCGGGAGGCATGAGGCCACGTTCAGTCCGAACAGACACGAGCGAGTGTCGGTGGATGAATGACAAACCCTTGAGAGTGTGTTACAGCCTTCACTACTACCACACTTCAGAATAACAGCAACAAACGCACACTGTAAATACAGTTTCAAATGCGAATTATTGTCGATGTGCTGTTGTGAATGAGAATTATGCAGACAGATATTGTTTGTTATTAGGCCTGATGTTGTGTTTTGTTGAGAAAAGCACGCACCTGTGTTACCTGTGTTTTTAAAAGATAACTGGAAATGCTTAGGGATGACGCTAAATTCTGGAGCTGAAGCTGAGCTGATTCTTGATCTGTTCTAGTTATATCACCATAATTATTTGCTGTATTATTTTTGATCATGCTTATGGGCATTCCAGCCCTATGGATGAAGTCAGGTTACACATAATGAACACTGATAATACAGTGTGTTGTTTACAGGTCTTTATTGCCCTGTCTGTTAGTTGTGATAGATAGGCAATTTATTATTTGCAGATTCCTGGTGAGTTTATTGTAATTACGTAATGTAAAATATATAAAGGTAGGTACTGTAACAGGGAGACACAAGTGTGATATCAAGTTTCCAATTTGTATATGGGTCAAAGAATAAAAGGGGGTTTCTAGCATCAAAACAATAAAAGTACAATACAGCTTAATTATATTTTTCTGCACATTAGAATGTGTTCTGTTTCATTCATTCAGTCTGAGTAAAAAAAATAACTATCATACATTTTTACAGAAGACACCCACTAAAATGTAATTCAGTGTAACAATAGTTCATATACCAAAAAATCTTGTCAAGCATATTTAGAACGGATTAAGAACAAGAGTAATCAGATGACTCTTAATTAAAATACTAATTGTTATTAAACCTTTACAATCTTTGCTCCAAAAACCTAGGTTTAACCCATTTGTCAGCGTTTTAGTCATTTAAGTTTAAATAAAATTTTGTATGATCACTTTTTCTTTTATATATTTCAATAAGTACAGGTCAGAATAAGTCTGAATAAGTATAATTTTTTCATAACTATCACACCAGGAAAAAAAACTGTTTTGTGACTGTTAGTATTTTGTCATGTCAGTAACATTGTTAGAGCATAAGAAAATTTTTGAAAAATAAAACTTTTGTAAAATTATATTTTATTCATATGTTATGCCATGTCCTCTGTAGCGGACATCGGGACTTTAAAAAGATTTATATTGTATACCTAAATTCACTGTTATCCCACTGGTCACTATTGTGACCATCAACATGTTTTCTCATTCTATGACCACACTCAACAAAACGAAATAATTGTGAATTCATATATTAATACTACACACCTTAAAGATAATGTGGACCAAAAATCTTTGTCATATCTTTGTTAACATACTTTACTAGCCTTTTATTTTGGAGCGTTGATGCTGTTATCATCTTCTCAAGGTTCAAACAGGAAATAAACTACTCTGGTCATGTGACAATTTGCACCAACCATGTGAAACTGCACATATTCAGCTGAGACCCTTTATTTATTTTTTTCTCCATATTTGCAGGAAGTGCACTAAAAACTCAGTCAGTAAGTTTTTAGAGCTTTATAAATGAAAACACTTTACGGTTACTATTGTGAGCGGTGGGATTAAATGGGTTTTAGGTTAATTATGTGTTTTGGGGGCAACATAGAATGAACAAATAAGCTCCAATAATGGGAGCAAAAATTAGCAAGATTTTCATAATAATATCTAATATTTAATAGGAATATTGATACATAATTTTTTCTCTATTCTTTTGTTGTGTCTCCCAAAATGTGTAATAGCATGTTTTAAGTCCTGGTGTCCTCTACAGTGAACTTGTATGAAATCGATGTCCTGTTTCATAACAGAAGGTAATTTTTTGATTTGAAACCCCATAACATTTCCTGAGATGTTGATTTATGACAAACAATATGAAAATTAATCAGATTTAAATTATAAATACAAAATATGATCATATTTCTATAAGGATGTACAATTTTATCACTAAATTAATGTCAGTCATTTTCAAAGACCAATGAGAGGAAGTGGTCATAGTCAAACCTCCAACTATCGCTGAAAAGCATGACATACAGATTTAAAACTGTGGCATGTATAGTCTCAGAGAATTCACTAAAATATAATGTCTTCTACAGAGGACAAAACTCCATAGCTAGTAGTCAGGAGGATATATCTGTTATTAGACTGAATGACGATGGAACATTATTTCAACCATATGGAACTTTTTTATTTTCCCCACAAAAAAAAAAAATAAGTTATTTGAAACATTAAAGTATACACTTTATTTGCATTCATAAACTTATACAAAATCAAATTTAATTTGACGCTAACACCAAAATGGGACATCTCACCTTTGACCCATATAATTGTATTTAGCAATAATACACCATAAGACACTTTTGTTTTCAAATATGAGCTTAGATCCAGGTTTAGAGTTCTACATTTTTCATGGAACTACTGTTGTTGTGAAGGTGGATCTACTTTTAGTTTTAGCTGAGATTAGTTACGGCTTTAAATCACATGCAGAGTATGCATGCGTGTGTGTTTTTAATAGATTTTTTATAATAATAATATTTAGAAGTGCTTTGACTGGTAAAGTTTTCTCAGTTTTCTAACACCAGCTTATTGGACTCATATATATGCAGGACTTTCTGTCAGCAGCCAACCACTGGTCTGCGTTCATTTGAAGTATCTGACGAATCCCTCTCCTTAATAACCAGGCTTATCAGAATCACGAAAGAATCAGAATCAGAATGAGTTTTATTGACAGGTATGTTTACACATACGAGGAATATGTTTTCATGACAGACAGAAGCTTCCACAGTGTAACAGAATGACAGGGACAGAACAAAAAACACAGATAATAAAAAAGAAAAAATAGAACAAGTAAATAAGGAATAAAAAAAATATACAAATCGACAATTGTATGTACAGGTATATAAAAATAGACAGTTATATGTACATGTATATGCAAATTGAAATGTAGACTAGAGTATGTGTGTTAGATAAATAAGTGAATGAGTGAATAAATAGTGTGTGTTCCACAGTTAATGTCAAGTGTTCATGAGATGGATGGCATGAGGGAAGAAACTGTTCCTGTGTCTGGTCTTTCTGGTGCTCAGTGCTCTTTAGCGTCGACCAGATGGCAACAGTTCTAAGAGGGAGTGTGCTGGATGTGAGGGTCCAGAGTGATTCTGCCAGCCCTATTGCTCACTCTGGACGAGTACAGTTCATGGAGAGAAGGGAGGGTTGTACCAATGATTCGCTCAGCAGTCCGGACTACCCTATGAAGTCTTCTGAGGTCAGATTTGGTGGCTGAGCTGAACCAGACAGTTATTGACGTGCAGAGGACAGATTCAATAATGGCAAAGTAGAACTGTTTCAGCAGCTCCTGTGGCTGAACAACTGCCGAGCACCACGGAGGCAGCCATCAGCGTCGGCGCCATTGTGCATTGTCCTAACAATGCACATTCATTTATTGAGAATAAATGAATGATTTAGTGATCAATTTCTGCACTGTTGCAAAAAAATTCAATATTCTATATGTAATAAAGCTAATAAATATTATTTATATTTTATTTTGTTTGGAATGGCCATTTACTTCATTTAGAAAGTCACACCTCAACACTTATTCATCTTGAAAAGACTTTTATTGAGCAATCATTCACCTCCTTGCACTGCCCTGCTCTGAGTCTTACAAGCACTACAAAACACTGCCTTTGACTCACAATATTTATTAATGTGAAGACATTATACTTTGGGCAAATTTTTTACCCTGTGTACTGTAAGAACATGCAGCAGATGCAGAGGTGCGGTCATTGTGGATTATGTAACTTTATGCTGGTCTGACTTAACTGATGCAGTCTAAATCTTTGGATTAATAAGAAAAGGTATGCCTCCATATCTCTCAAGCCTCCGATTTAACAGGGAGTTTGCAAAATGGTAAATAAATGAAAATAGCATTACCATTCTGTAGTGTACTTTACCATGAGGTGTGCAGGCCTGTTGAGCAGGAAACAGATTCCAGCTACTCAGGAAGGAAAATTATGCCTAATGCTATCCTGATGTTTGTTTTAATGTTTTATACAGATACTGATGTTTTGTAATAAATTAGCTTGCATGGAGTTTGTTACGTGAGGAGGATTCTGCACTACATGTACTGTATCAAGCAGGGGCTGGCTGCATAAACTGTTTTGACTAGTCTTAAAAAGTTGCATGGAGTTTGTTACGTGAGGAGGATTCTGCACTACATGTACTGTATCAAGCAGGGGCTGGCTGCATAAACTGTTTTGACTAGTCTTAAAAAGTTAGTCATCCAATTTTATTTCTTTAAGACTGGTCATAACTTTTTAAGTCTTTAGAAAGTAGATTGGTCTCATTTGTCTTGGAAATTAATACTGATTACCCCTTGGCATCTAGCTAATAGGTCAAACTAGTTCTTAAACACAGTCCTTTAACATGTGTCTAAGCAGTACGTTTATAAGTGCCCTGCAAATCCTACTCAAGTAAAAGTACAGTACTTAGCACAGAAAAAGCACTGTTGTAGAAGTTGAAGTACCCAGTTTAGAATATTATTGTAAAAATTCAACGAAAGTAATTTTGGGGTGCTGGAATCTTAAATTACTGAAGTATTGGGGGGGGGGGAGAAATGTAAAAAGTACAAGTTAAGGCAAACGTTGAAAAGAAGCAATAAATATATTCGAGGTTGTCATACACACTTGAGTAGCAAGATGGGTGCCTCTTTATTTAGTTGTCCTTTCTCTCCACCTAAAACATTTCTGGAATCTGCATCTGATATAGCATTTAGATGTATTTACACAGTCGAATGTAGTTATCTCAGAGGGGACATGGGTGCATTTAAACTGCAGTTACAGATGCTTAAATAGGCCTAATGTTTTGTTTTTAATATAAGATGTTGAATACTGATATTTGAAATTAATGATTTAAAACATGAAAAAAAAAGTCGAAATGTGACATTAAAACCAACAGTAGGTGACAGCAAGTGACCGTTAATCAGTGAGTCATTGAGATTCGACCGATTCATTCAAACGGCTGATTCATTCAGGAAGCATTTGACTGTGTTAATGAGTGAATACGGAATCATTTATTTCAAACCGATTTAGTTCAAAAGATGATTGTTTTGATAATTAAACACCGTCCATGCCAGAGAACACCACAGTGCTGTTACTTGTAAAAACTCTTTGGTTTTTTTTTTTTTCTACTTTCGTTGGCAAAATTTTGGCATAACAAGCATATTAGTGTCAAAATGTAGCACTTAGGGCTTTACGACCTTGTATAACATGATATTAAATGTGGTTAATCTGATATCTACAAAAAAGTACGCTTTGTAGTGCATATAGATTAAGGTACGATATTAAATTATAAAATATAAAAGCAACAGAAGCCTGTTTGCCGTCACCAATTTAGAATGCCTTGAAATTGTTGATTTTAAAGACTAATCAATCAGCGGGCTGGCTTCGCTCGGATGGTGATTGGTGATATAGCCTACTGATATGTCAGATTCGCACAATCATTACAACAACCACTACATATTTTCCCAGGACGATGCCTGTAGTAGTCGGCAGACACACCAGACCGGCTTGAGTGGAAAAATGAAATCATCCGGGTTGTGCGCAGACACTTGTTGTGGCACGAGCCCATGTGTTTTTTAGGAGTCTACCTTGCAACACCATACCACTTGACTTCTCCAAACCTGCTATTCCTGGCAAGTCCGTGTTCTTCGACATTTGTAGTAAGTAACGCATATGCTTCGGGGGAAATGTATCTGAGTAAGGTATACATGAATTAGACTCGTGGAAATGTAGTGAGTACAAGTAAAGTTTTGCCAGAATATTAAAAGTTCCAAGTCAATTACAAGAACGCCGCAAAAAATACTTTAGTACTAGTAACGAAGCAGTAGGCGGACTTAACCATTAGGCAAAGTATGCGACCGCACTTGGCACCCCAAAAGCCAAGGGCCCCTCTAAAAGGCTGTTGTATGAGAGCAACTTATCATATGCGGACCAGCACAAGTGGTTGCGGTGTGTTTCCGACACCTCGTGCGGTCTGTTGACCCGGGTGCTTCTTAGAAAAAGTAGTGTGATGTAGAAAATGGGGACGGAATCCCGGAGTCTATTCATAAAAACGGAATTTACTGCGTAACGCGGAGTGTGACGGAATGAACGGCGCAGACGCGCTTTTCGTTTGCTAGTTTGCTATTTAAGCACACGCAACGATCGCGGTTGTTGTCTGTAGTAGCTAAATAGTATTTTTTTTGCCATTTAATATTCACATACACTAGTCCATATCGCGGTTTGATTGAAGTGTACTGAATTGCATTTGATTTATTCATTCAATATTTGACGAATTCCGTGACATTGCTTTTAATTTTCATTGGAATAAAAGATAGATGAATGTTTTTGCCTTCATTTGATTACCATAAAAATGAAAATACACAAGACACAAGAAAAATAAGTAAATAATATTAAAATTTCATAGGGCCCTATTATTGTTTCAATTATAATTAAGTTGTTTTTTAGTGATTCAATTAAGCTTTAGATATGTGTTTTGATTCAACCATCAATGTAATTCAGAAAAATTTACATACCAAAAAAAAAGCGCAGGAATTTGGGCCCTACGAATGTAATTTTTGTTAACTTTTTAATAGCCTTAAATTGCTGTTAAATTTCAACAATTTCATCTTTGTTATTAATTAGACATGTTTTTGTTCAAATTGAATATACTTTAAAAAAAAACTGAATCCATAAAAATTAAACGGAAAAAAGATACATTAACTATATTAAAGAAAAAAAAAAGAGAAAAGAAGAACTTATGCTAATTTGGGACAATAAACGGATTTCATAGGGCCCCTACAAATTACATGCATCTGAACGCTATACTTTTATAGCTAACCCAAGCACGCGCAGTATTATATATTTAAAATGTTTTTAATGGCGCTCCCGGGGATCGTTTTTCTGAAATACCCAGAACCATGCACAGTAACTTTCCACACATGCACACTTAATGTTTGGTTGAAATAATCCCTAAGCATGTAATTTTACAATTTCCTTCAGTTTAATTTAAATGTGCAATTAAAATAAATAAAAAATAAATGTACATTTTAAAGTTTAGAATTAGACAGCCTTGCGTTGTGTAGATAGGCTAATTGCATAGTGAAAATTACCCCAACGCACCACCTAGTGTCAAACCTACACTAATACTATTATAACCTGTTTAAATGTGAACAAGGGATTTACAACATTAAAGAAATTCTTTATTTATAACATGTACATGAAAAATCTAAAGGATTGGACACAACTATGGGACAGTCGTGCAGCAGCAAGCAACAGTGAAAGAAACCTCAAGTTTGTAGATGTGTGAAATTGTATAGGGCCCCATTCCTGTATTTTGCCTGGGGCCCCCAAATCACTAAATCCGCCCCTGTAATGAAGTATTATTACTTTGTTACATTACACCACTGTGGCTAAGTTTATGCATTTGGCCCCAGGTGTTCATCATCTTTAAACCGGGACGTATCAGCAAAACCCATGCATAGCATTAACCATCCCCCAAAATCTCATAGAGCTCTGTTAGTGCAGGGTCCTGTCCTCAGAAACGAATCAATTTTTACTTAATGAACCGGCAACATAAATGACATAAGTCCATCAGCCTGAAAATTGTATTGTGGTCAAAATTGTGTAGACAAGACAAATTGAATGGGTTTAGATTGTTTAGTATTTGTCACCAGTTTGTGCAAGTAGACAGCTTGACATCATGGCATTATCACTTTATTGTTTATACAGTATAAACAAGACGTTATGGCAGATGTAGCACAGATTAAAGTACAGTACACAATAGACTATACTGTGCAAAAATTTGGGGTCGGGCATAACCATTCAACATTGATATTAATAAGGAATGTTTCTGTGCACCAAATCAGCATGTTAGAAGGATTTCTAAAGGATCTCTGATTTCTGAAGACTGGAGTACTGCTGAAAATTCTACTTTGCCGTCACAGGAATAAATTACATTTGAATTCTAATAGAGCAGAGGATGAGTTATTTTAAATGGTAATCATTTTTATAATACACATTTTAATGGATTTTTGATTAAATGTGGCTTTGGTAAGCATAAGAGACAGTGTCATAATGGATGCAAAGAAAGAAAGAAAGAAAGAAAGAAAGAAAGAAAAAAACAATAGTGTCTGACAAAAAGCAGTGAACATGTGGAAGGTGCATTAGGCGACATTTGCTTTTGACGTGTACGTCAGATAGATTTGCAGAAAAATTATGTTTTA
Source organism: Sinocyclocheilus anophthalmus (assembly GCA_018155175.1). Classification (NCBI taxonomy): domain Eukaryota; kingdom Metazoa; phylum Chordata; class Actinopteri; order Cypriniformes; family Cyprinidae; genus Sinocyclocheilus; species Sinocyclocheilus anophthalmus. The sequence goes on along the minus strand of JADLZN010010783.1, from coordinate 211,737 downwards.
CTTGAATGTCATGATATGCCTTTGACGTTATTTTGTGTAAATCACTGTATATCTAGAGTATCTACAATCAGTTTCTATTCCATATTTGTTTGATTTTTTTCATGTGAATTTTCTATTGGCTGCAACTCGAAAGGTGGTGAACGGTAAGTTGAAAATTGTCTAAAAGAAGCACCATGTTTCAACACTTATGTGCAGTGTCACATACTGTACAAGTAACACAGTGGTCTACAGTTCAGTGCGTTGGGAACACTGGCATGAATCATGATATATTTAATAATCAAAGAGGTTGAACTACTGATATACAGACATTGTTCTAAAACCATTACCATAATTATTAAAAGGATGGTCAGAGGTTATTTAGCAGCATCAGAATGAATGACTATCAATGTCTTTTCATTAATATTTAGCTAAGTCTTGTGACATCACAACAGACCCATGGATTTCAAGGTCTGTGTAATTAATTAATTATCAGTAGTAACAGAGCTGTTGTTGGGGCCAGAACTACATTTGTATGGGTGAGCCTCACACAATGAGCCCTATACCTATACTGGTACCTATAGTACCTAAAGTGGACATTTGAAGGCTGTGTTTGTCCCCCGCTGTAGGTAAGAGTGAATACTCCTGCTTTTACTGCGTTACATGCGTTTGTCCTCTCAGCAGCAGAGGGCGCTGTTGACAGTCACAAGCATTTCAGCAGATGGCGCTGCAGGCTAATTCAATAAAATCATTACCAGCCGTTGATATGCCCATTTAAGTTTAGCTCATGCCGTAAATAATTTCATAATATATTTAAAAAAATGATGTTTCTTTGATATTCAAACCCAGCTTTGCATAGAATAAGGGGGCAAAATCAAACCATTTTAATGTTTGCTACGTTAATGTATCTGTTTTAGTTGCTTTGATATCGCTCAAAATAAAGTGTGTAAGAAATAGGCTTGGTAAATAAGCTAGACAGGCCATAAAGAAAGCGTTACAGCAGACTGAAATTTGAATACACATTGGTATCTTTTATTAATCAAAGAAATTTGTACAGACAGTAGAACTGACAGAAAATACTCTGCATGTAAACGACACATTTGCAGGTAACATTTACAGACAATAGGCTACTCAGTGCTGTTCAAATCTGATGAACTCGGAAGTACTGATGGCTTAAAGAGGACATATGATACCACCATTTCCCTTTATGGGGACCTTTTAACTCATTTTTGTGGAAAACTATTGGTGGACAATAAATAGTGAGTCATAAATCATCTAATTATGTTATTCTGAATGTCATATCCTCTAATCATTTGTGTGTATACATTTTTTATACTATGTTTATCTCTACCCCAGTGATACTGAGAAAAAATATGTTCTGCATATGATAGAAAACATAACTACGTAGCATTAAAATATTTAGAATTTCCATGGCACACTTAAGATTTCTGAAACAAAATCCTATTTACATGACAAACGCATACAATATATCTATTTACATTAGCCATAGGCTCAAACGAAGTAACAAAACTGAAGTACAGTAAAGAGCAGTTCAATTTGAAACACCTCCATAAAACCCCAGACACTTTTGGCCACATGACCAGTTCTACAAAATTGGAGGAAAAAGATACAGAGCACTTGATACTGGAACCTGTTTCATACAAGGCAATATCAAGTATTTCCTGTAAGAAGCTCAGATCCTCACTTTTACATCCACACTCACAGTGGACGTTTAGAAATCTGCTTATGCAGGAATTTAATATACAAGAAAAGAAAAGAAAAGACAGCAAATCACTTTGAACTATACAAATGTTCAATTATAATACCTCTACTAATTTGTAGTATAAACCTTGTAGCATAAAAAAAGATGAGAACCTAATCATAACAAATATAAGAAATAACACAAAACAAATGTAACCATTCATCTTCTAGTAACGGAAAAGCAGCTTGTTTCAAACAACATAAATCTACTTTAACACTGAAGTTTGTTGTATAAAAACATGCTCTCTAAAATGCCCGTACAAGAACTTTGTGATTTTACAAATTTATACAATATTAGGTATAATTAATCAAACAAAAATGAAGGCCGATTAACTGAAATAAAAAACAGGCATATTTTAAGACCAATAAATACCCAGTGTGTACATTTGAGTACAGTGTATTGTGGTCAATAGTATTACATAAAAACAAAATTACCTCCTTCTTCTTCATTATTTTTAAGATAATTTCTTGTGCCCAAATTTGAAAATAAATTGTGAAAGAAGTAGCTATAAATAACAAAATATCAATAAATAAAAAAAATATGGTTAGTACAAGAGGCATATAAAAGACCTTCAGTGAGCAAGCTTATGGTGCCTTCAATTTTTTTGTTTTTTATTTGAACTGCTCCGGTATGTGTCCAATTTGCGACTGCATGCTAGTGGGAGGACTGGAAATGCCCTCCGACCAGTCAGACATGTTGGAATGGGGCGACGAGCTGGACCACTGGTCCGGTGAACCCGGAGACGGCGTGAGGAAAGGGTGGTCAGGCACTTGGAGTTGGTGGCTGGGGGTGTTGGCGTCCATTGGGGCTAAGTAACTGTGCTGGGAAGGTGGCGTCAGGAACTGCGTTCCCGCCATACTGGGACCCAGAGAAGATGGGTTCAACAGCTGGGTCTCCTGGGAGATGATGGTGTGGATGGGCATGCTCTGCTGGAGCTCCGGTCCACCCAACTCACCGCTGAGTAAGTTCTGGCTGGGTGGATTGGAGCTGTGGTGCTGCAGCTGGATGTTTGTCTGCTGCGTTCTCTGTTGCATGTTCTGCTGCATCTGCTGCATTAGATGCGGCTGCGTGGTGAGGTGTGTGTTCTGCAGGCTTTGATAGTTCATCATCTGAGACAGCGTGACGGGACGGCCATTGTGAAGAGACGCCATCAGGCCGGTTTGGTGAAGGCTGGCCTGACCTGAGGCGTTCCTCATGCCTCCGAACTGATTTTGCGGACCCATGCTATTGTGCATCCGCCCAAGCCATTCGCATTGGCCGTTCATGATGTTTGAGCCGTTAGATCCGGCCACTGGAAGATGGGTGAGACATGGGGGTAACGGATCAAACTGAATATGGGCCAGGTCTTGTTTGTTTCCCATTCCCAGATGGCTGACGCCCATGTGGGTGTCTGAGATACCATGTAAGTGATTAAGCGACATGGAGGGTGATTGCTGAAAGGGTGATGTCATCAGGGGTGGGGAGGCGACGTCAGATATGTACCCATGGGGCGACTCCAAGGAATCGACCGGCGAGAGCACAGCTGAGCTGTCTAGTAAGTTTCCCTTTCCATCTTGTGCCTTCTTCTTCTTGACTTTCATATCTTTGCCATCCTTGCAACCTATGCCTTTTGCGCTTGGCTTGCGGGGTTTTTTACTTTGTACGGAGGGCTTCATGCTACCCATGAAGCCGTTGGGGGAGCAGAGAGGTGGGGAGAGGGTAGTGCAGAAAGGAGCGCTGTGCATGGGAGGGCTGCGGACCAGGTTGTATTCGTCGATGAGCCGCACAATGTCGTGATGCATTCTGTCCTGAGCGATATCCCGTGGGAGCCGATCCATGTGGTCCGTGATCTCTCGATTAGCGAAATGCTCGAGAAGAACTTTAGCAGTCTCGTAACTTCCTTCTCTTGCCGCCAAGAATAGAGGAGTCTCCTCCTGAACGTGGGAAAAGAATTGGTAAGCCAAGAGCATTTTGAAAAAATGAAAAGTTTTTGTACTATGTAAGTACGAATATTATGTGAAGCGTGTTATTTCAAAAATATCATAGCATTATTTGTGATACAAACTAATAAAGTGCTACTTACCTTATTGTTTTGCATATCTTTATTTGCCCCGTTCTTAAGCAATACCATCGCTGCATCTACGTTGTTCACAGCGGCTGCCCAGTGAAGTGCAGATTTACCTGTAGCACAAACAGAAACCGCTTCAGCATGTGCTCAATTACATTTACTAAGAAACCAACAATAGTAATATATGTAATTGAGATAAAATAGTAATAAATCTAAAAAAAAAATTGTATACATTAGCAGTAAAATCTAACCATATTATATGTGACCAGTTAAATGTTTGGACAAAGCAACTCCTTCTTAATTATTACTATTTTACACATTTTAGAATAATAGTAAAGTCATAAAAATTAATAAACAAATCAAATTAAACATTGTCGATTGTGTACTGACAAACAATATGAATACATCAAAACTTACACTAGCCATCAAAAGTTTGAGGTTGCTCAAATATTTTCAGTGTTTAATGAAAGAAGTCTCTTATGCTCAACTGCAAGTATTAGAACAATATACAGTAAAAACAGTAATATTGTGAAATTTAAAATAACTATTTTTTAATATATTTTAAAATGTAATTATTCCTGTGATAGCAAAGCATCATTACTCGAGTTTTCAGTGTCACATGATCCTTCGGAAATCATTCTAATAAGCTGATTTGGTGCTCAAGAATAATTTATTAATATTAATAATGCTGAAAACAGTTTTGCTGCTTAAAATTTATGTGGCCGCTGTGATCCACTTTTTAGGAATTGTTTGATGAATAGAAAGTGCCAAGGAACCGCATTTTTAAATGAGATTGAATTAAATTCATAAATTTATGCAAAATAAAAGTATTAATAAAAAATCTGATCCAAACTGAATGGTAATGTATATCTTCTCCCAACCAGCTTCATGAGGTGCCACCTGGTTTTTGCTGGACACTTTTTTTTTTGGTTTAATGTTTTCTGATTTAACTTGTAGATTTAACAATAATTAATAACAATAATATGTTTGACAGTGTTTGAGTATGGCAGTGTATTAGTCATACCAGAATCATCAATGGCATTGACATCAGCATGGCAGTTGATGAGTTCCTCCACCATCCCCTCGACCGCAAGTCTTGCTGCCAGTATCAGAGGTGTAGTGCCATCATGCATGCGGGCATCCAGGTCTGTGGCACGGTTCCGTATCAAAATCTGCATAAGGACAAAAGTGAACATGTTTCAGAAAACAGAGATAATGATGCCGAAATCAGTGGAAATGCATAATGTTAAAGGGGTCCTATTATGCTCTTTTACAAAGTCTTGATTTTGTTTTGGGGGTGTACTAGAACAGACTCTCATACTAGGTTGTTTGAAAAACACATTATTTTTCACATATTTTACATTATTACAACACCTCTCTCCCCAGTCTGGCTTGAACGGCTCGAATAGTTCCTGTATCAAATGAAGGCCCGCCTTCTGAAATACGAAATATGCTGTGATTGGTTAGCTGGGCCAGTGTGTGTTGTGATTGGCAGAACTCGGCGCCTGGTCAGGAAATGTCATGCCCCTTACCATAGCGGCCGCCTGCGAGCTTCAGTGTAAATATTGCATCAATATCAAATCAATTTGAGCGCGATTTAAACCCGGATGATTGTAACCACTCTAAGTTTGTCTGCCTTGGGAAAGCTAGCGTGTCTCCGACATAGTGATAACACTCGTTGCCTTCTCTAGAGCAGTTCAACCAGGTCTCGTCCCATTCGTCGATATTTGTGATATCACAAATCCCGGAAAATATGTGTTGTAGTCCAAACGAGTCGTTCGTTGTAGTTTTTGAAAAGTGATTTCTGTTAAATAAAATATCTCCTTTTGAATTGGGCTTTGAGCTTTGTAACTTCGCAGAAGTTCAAACAGCTACATTACAGACTAACTAAAGTTGAAAAAGTGAAAAAGCATAATAGGACCCCTTTTAAGCATCCTTATTATTATTCTGTATTTCCTCACATACCTGGAAGACCCCTTGTGCATCTGCAGCCACAGCAGCATGTAGTGGAGTCCGTCCCATATTGTCCTGGATGTTGGCATCTGCACTGGCCTCCAGGAGCCTTTTTGCAGCATCTGAGCGGGCATAACGGGCAGCCAGGTGCAGGGCTGTCTCACCCGTACGGTCTGTCTGGTTGTGAAGGTTGGCACCTTGGTAGATGAAATCATTGATGACGTTGGCTGAAGCATCCTCCTCTTCCTCGCTGTTTCCTGTTTCTAGCCCTCCTCCACTACAAGATGCGATCATGAGAGGAGTAAAGCCATCTAGAAAGGAAAAAGAAAGTGAAGATGTTATGTTTACAAGATTTATACGACTTTAAGGCGACATTCATTTTTCAAATTCTAAATTCCATTATTATTATAATTTTTTTCTCTCCATATTTCAGGTTTCCTTCGTTATTTCTACTATACAATTTGAAGATAAAACACTGAAAGTCCACTGAAAGAGCAAAAAAAATTGAAACCTAAAGAAATGTTTTCCTCAAAGTGATGGACCAAAGTAACGGCAAAGAAACAAACAAATTGAAGTTGGATTTGATGCACTCTCTTTCTGAATCGCCCCAGATGGCTTTGATAACGGATTGTAATCAAGTGTGGAGGTTTGGTAAATCTCAGGGACGAGGGCCGCGCTTTGAAATTTCAACCGCTGGTAAAACAGAGTATTATCACCTCTGAGAAGCTGCTTTCTTTGCTGACTTCGACAGGGGCTTCTCGGCTTCAAAAGAATAGCTATTCCCAGATCAGGCCTGATTTGGTCGATTTAAAAACATCAATCCACACAAAGAGGAAAAAAAAGGAAAAACTGCTCGCAAAGAGAGAGAGCAAAAGAATGTTGCCTTTGACAATCTTAAAGTGTTGTCAGGGGGTGCTTATAGAAAGAGAGGATGAGCATATCATAAAGAGTTTAATTAACAAAACACATGTAAGCAGAATGATATCACAGGATGAATCGGTAAGGCTGGTAAAAATGTGCTCAGTCCCCAGGGTTTACAGCTTTCAGTCAGAGCCTTTGAAGTGGATTCTTTTCCCCAAAGGGCCCTGAGCATTAACTCCTACTTAGAGCTCAATTCAGTTCCTCATCCCAGCACTCCACAGCGTGCGCACACACATCATGTGTAAACCGGAGAACAGGTGTAATCCATAAGCAAAGAATTAGAACTACGCAGACAAGTCATATGATTTCCCAGCAAAAATATAATCAGCCAAAATATTCTATTTATCTACCTAAAAATTACCTAGTCAATGAGGCCACATTTTTTATTTTTGTATATATAACTTAAAGCAAATATAAACGTAGAATTTTTGATGAATAAAATGAATTTTATAAGATTTTTAAATCATCAATATTTTAATTTAATTATATCAAATTATATTTATTTATCACCAATAGAATTTAAATTTGCATGAATAACATTTGTATTACACTTACATTTACATTATAATTAAATTATTGTATTAATTAAAAAGTCACCAATATCCAATAACAAAGCCATTATTACATGGGGAAAAAAATTAAATATACAACAATGCCTAACCTGGTCCTCGGGCATTGACATTCATGCAGTCATTCTCTATCTCGCCCTGAGGGGGTGTGGGAGCGATGGATGGGATGCGTAGATCTGCTGCATCCAAGTGCTGCTGCGTCCACTGCCGGTGATCTGGCTGATGGTCTAAATCAAGCATCACCTGCTCCTCAGACTAAAATAAGAGGATGACATTTGAATTAATATTATTAATTAGTGCAAGAGTACTAATTGTAAGACACTTCTACAGTATGTGAATATCTTGTCAGTGAGAAATGTGTTGCTCTGCTCACCCTGAAGCGTTTGGTGTCTGATGGTTCCTCTTCTCCCCATTCATTCTGGGTGTCATCCATTAATGAAATGTCTGAACAGTTCTTAAGTGGCCTGTTTTTAGAAAAATAATCCATTACTTTAATACTTTAAAGACTGTTCTCCAACACCAAAAGCCATCATTGGTAATCAACCTCCACCTTCTTCCTAAAACCACTTAGTTAATTAAATTAAACTCAACAGATGATCATTACTTAAAATGAAAAACTTTCCCTCCATAATAGTTTGTCCCTTCAAACTCGACCCCCAAAGATAACGCAACTGACCTCAGACCGACGGAGTCTTCGCCGACCGGCTCCCTCCTCTTCTTCTTGCTGGGTTCGCTGGTCTTGAAACCCTCCGGAAACCAGAGTTGACCGTGTTCCCGGCGGCGTTTACGGGACGCGACCATTCCCACGGCGACAAAGGCCAGCAGCGCCAGTCCTGCCAGAACCACGTAGACTGGATAGAGCTCTATAGATGACGGTCCATCAATCTTACCTGCTACAGGAAGCACAGTTGACATGTCAAACCCACAGAAGAGACAAGAATGTGTTCCTCACGCAACGATGAGGCACAAATTGGAAGACGATTAGGCGGACAAACTACGGCAAGGCACGTGTTCGTAGTAATCAGAATTGCTAACTGCTTCTCATCAAAAAGAAGGAGCTGGCAAATAAGAAAACGAAGAGGACAGAAAAAAGAGAAAAGAAAGAACACCTCCTCTCCCCTTTCTCAGCCCAGGGTACCAGGAGACAACTTTACCAGTTCTTCTTTAAGGGGAAAAAAGGGAGGGATTAATGAACTTCAAATTACCGCGCACACTTTAAGCTGTAAAGACGAAGGATTTATTAGGATTTTCGAGATAACAAAGACTCCCAACTTCTAGCACACTCCCGATCAATTTTTCTCCTCTCTTTTTTCATGCTCTCTCCACTAACGATTTGAAATGATAAACTCTGCTCACCTAAACCCTTGGAGATGCATTAAGTCCTGGTACATTCAACAAGGTTAAGGTTGCAGCAGCCCCCATCATTTTAGATTCAAACCATGATAGGGCTGCATGCGCGTTTGTGAGAGTGTCTTGTTGGGCCAAATGAGTTGACATAATTTGCATCAATTAACTATTTTTGGTGCCTGGAGCCAACGGATCTGCCCTCAGACTGCCGCATTGATTGTTTAGTCTGTCTAATGCACAAAGAACATTTGCTTCATTGTTATATGGAAGAAACGTACAAACTTCAAAGTGATCCCTGTAATCCGCGGTAGGAGGTGGTGGGGTTAAAGGTTGGGGAGGGGGGGTTGGTGCTGAATACATTGAGTAAGATGGGAGGCCTAGTCTTGATTAAGGGCATTATGGGAAGACGTGAGGCACATGACAATGCTCGTGCCAAACACTCACTTGTGACGGCCTCGATTACATAAGGCATATTTAGATTGCCGCTGGAAGCCAGGGCACCGAGGAAAGCCGCCACGTCGTTGGCGCTCTGGAAGCACTCGTTGGTTTGTTGGTAGCATTGGCGGTTGTCAATCTCCAGATATACCACCGAGCTGATGGAAATCAAAAGCATGATTTTATTGATTTTTATTCAAACACATTCTTAAAGCATACGAGGCTTCGACTGTCACATGCGTACCCTTTGATCTGCATCTCGTCCAGTTCTCTGCGTTTTCTCCCTCCTTCCACCACTATATTGTAAATGCTGCTTTTTACGGAGCTCAAGACGTTGCTGGAAGCATCGTTCCAGCCATCTAGTGATCGTTTGATGTTGTGCTTTCTCAGCTCCTGCTCGTTGCCGTAATAAGGGTAGATCATTTCCTCTCCCTTGCGGTCGTGCCGGAAAACAACGTTGGTGTGGAGGACCCGGCTGAGCTCCCGTAGAAATCCAAAGGAGTTGTTTCGGAGCTGGTCGGGTAAAATGTGGACCACCACAACTAGGAGTCCAGCAGCTAACTTCTCGGGTATGTTGCTGGAACAGTCCAGCCCGTCCCATTCACACTCTGCGTTATTGCAGCCCTGGTCACAGTGGCCATCTGAATAGTGGTCTTTGCAATACTGGTCATAGAGTGGACTGTAAGAGAGGAGAGCAGAGTTTAGAAATAGCATTCATTCTCGAAAACAGAGCTAAAAAGCTTCTGATTCTGGTTTTACAGGATTTCTAAATGGTCTTGAGAGCTGGACTACAAGTCTGTAAACCATCTTGGCCAAGCTACCATGTAACAAAAATACACCAGAGTGATTTAAGACCAAGGACCAGCTGCATAAACAGCTATTATGTGTCTTGAGAACTAGTTTGACCAACTAGCATTAAGCTAAAATATAATCATAGTCTTAGTTTTCATTCTCAAATGGTGTATGATTGAGATACTATTACAGTTGTCATTAATATTATAAATAAGAATTTATTTTTATATTTTCCATTTTCATTTTCATTTTAGTTCAAATTTTAGTCATTTTGTTGGGTGTTTTTGTTCTTTTCTTAAAAATGCCTGTTTTTATTTAATTTTTTATTTTAGTACAACAAATTTTAAAAAATGAGAAAGGTTTTCTGAAATGAAATAATATATACAGTATATATATATAGACTGTATATATTATCCTATATATATATATACAGTTAACTTTATTTCAGTAAATGTTATTTCAGTAATTTTATTTTAAGTAATGACTTTTTTTATAGTTCTAGTTTTTATTTAGTAGTCAGTTCATCTAACTGGTGGATTTCATCAATAACAATGTTGAAGAAACTGTTTCTGAATTATAATTAGCTAAAAGTTAATTACATATTTTACTACAAAATACTGACTTGAGTAAAATAATTTTCACTCAGAAATTCTATAGCTGTGTCAAAAGTATATATAGTATATTTCATATAGTAGAAATTTTAAATTCTTTAAAAAAAAAATGGGAAGACTGGATTTTAATAAAACCAGAAATGTAGAAAAAATAATAACTTAAAATATTCTAGAGAAAACAAAACTTAAGAGCTGAATTTCAATAGAAAATGTTGCATAACTTTAAGATTTTAATTTTTTATTTCCATGACTCTTGCAGAGCTGCTGAAGAGAAATTGCCTGGGAGTTTAAAAATTGTGATTTCCAATTAAAGCTTCCTGTGATTACAAATGTACAACTTGTACCTTTCCCTGAAACTTGTGTAAAAATTCTCAAATAGAACTCACTTGCACTGGCCCTCCAGTCTCTGGCAGTCAAATCCGTCATAGAGGCATCCAGCGTTGTGACACTGTTCATCACACTTCCCGTTATTAAAATAGAGCCAGCACTGCAGCGTGCCCGAACAGTTCTGCCACGGGTCATTGAAGTTCAGCGAGCAGTCCCCTCCATCCCAGTCGCAGGCGTAATTATTACATGCGCTGTCACAGATCTTATTGCCTTTCTTATTCTCACACTCTGTTATCTCACATCTCACTGTCACTTCTGGAGTATGTGTGATATCTCGAGCAGGGCCACCTGGGAAGCTGAAGTCCAGGATGTGGCAGAAGAGGCCATTGAAGCCGGTAGGACAGATACAGTGGTAGTATGGGGCCTCTGAGATATACTCACACGTGCCTCCGTTGTAGCATGGATTGGTAGTGCAATGACCCTCAGTGGGATACTGGCACTCAGGACCAGTGAAGGCAGGGGTGCACAGGCATTTGGGGCTCTTGTGTCCAGAAACGCATGTACCGCCATTTTTACAGTGGAGACTCCCACAGGCATGAGCGTCATACTCGCAGGTTGAGCCTGTAAAACCCTAAATGAGACATACACAAGTTGTAAAATGTATGTATCATAGTATACTGATTTTTTATTGCAAATCTATACAGTAAAATTGCTTTTGAATGTATCAGGCTGTAGTTATTTGTTAAATAATAGAGTAAAACAGTAATATTGTGAAATATTATTACAATTTAAAATAACTGTTTTGTATTTTAATGTATTTTAAAATGTAATTTATTCCTGTGATGGCAAAGCTGAATTTTCAGCCATTCAGTCTTCAGTGTCACATGATCCTTCAGAAATCACTCTAATATGCTGATTTGGTGCTCAAGAAATGTCAATGTTAAAAACTGCCTAATATTTGTGGAAAACGTAACTTTTTCAGGATAGAAATAACATAACAAAAAATAAAAATGTTTGAAACAATTTGGTGTCTTTGCTGAATAAAAGTATTAATCTACCATGTGAGCACGAACATTTTTAGAAAAAAATATTTTTTATAAAACATTTATTTGTATCTAAAAAAAATACATACAGGTGCATCTCCATAAATAGAATGTCGTGGAAAAGTTCATTTAATTCAGTAATTCAACTCAAATTGTGAAACTCTGTATTAAATAAATTCGATGCAAACAGACTGAAGTATTAAGTCTTTGGTTCTTTTAATTGTGATTATTTTGGCTCACATTTAACAAAACCCACCAATTCACTATCTCAACCAATAGAATATGGTGACATCCAATCACTATCTCAAAACACCTGCAAAGGTTTCCTGAGCCTTCAAATTGGTCTCTCAGTTTGGTTCACTAGGCTTCACAATCATGTGGAAGACTGCTGATCTGACAGTTGTCCATTAGACAATCATTGACACCCTTCACAAGGAGTGTAAGCAACAAACATTCATTGTCAAAGAAGCTGCTGTTCACAGAGTGCTGTATCCAAGCATGTTACAGAAAGTTGAGTGGAAGGAAAAAGTTTGGAAGAAAAAGATGCACAACCAACCGCGAGAACCGCAGCCTTATGAGGATTGTCAAGCAAATCGATTCAAGAATTTGAGTGAACTTCACAAGGAATGGACTGAGGCTGTGGTCAAGGCATCAAGAGCCACCACATCAGACGTGTTAAGGAATTTGGCTACATTTGTCATATTCCTCTTGTTAAGCCACTCCTGAACCACAGACAGTGTCAGAGTTGTCTTACCTGGGCTAAGGAGAAGAAGTATTGGACTGTTGCCCAGTGGTCCAAATTTCTCTTTTCAGATGAGAGCAAGTTTTTGTATTTCATTTGGAAACCAAGGTACTAGAGTCTGGAGGAAGGTCCAAGTTGCTTGAAGTCCAGTGTTTAAGTTTCCACAGTCTATGATGATTTGGGGTGCAATGTCATCTGCCGGTGTTGGTCCATTGTGTTTTTTGAAAACCACGTCACGGCACCCGTTTTACCAAGAAATTTTGGAGCACTTCATGCTTCCTTCTGTTGACCAGCTTTTTGAAGATGCTGATTCATTTTCCAGCAGGATTTGGCACCTTCCCACACTGCCAAAAGCACCAAAAGCACAAATGACCATGGTGTTGGTGTGCTTGACTGACCAGCAAACTCACCAGACCTGATCTATGGGGTATTGTCAAGAGGAAAATGAAAACAAGAGACCAAAAAATGCAGATGAACTGAAGTCCACTGTCAAAGAAACCTGGGCTTCCATACCACCTCAGCATTGCCACAACTGATCACCTCCATGCCACGCCGAAATTGAGGCAGTAATTAAAGCAAAAGGAGCCCCTACCAAGTATTGAGTACATGTACAGTAAATGAACATACTTTCCAGAAGGCCAACAAGTCACTAAAAATGTTTTTTTTATTGGTATTATGAAGTATTCTAATTTGTTGAGATAGTGAATTGGTTGGTTTTTGTTAAATGTGAGCCAAGATCATCACAATTAAAGAACCAAAGACTTAAACGACTTCAATGTTGTGTGCATTGAATTATTTAATACACGAGTTTCACATTTGAGTTGAATTACTGAAATAAAAAAAAACTGAACTTTTCCACGACATTCTAATTTATTGAATGCACCTGTATATAAAGAAATCATATTTTTTAGAAACATGTAAAAAAAATTATAATAGAATAAATGTGTGGCCTTGTAACTGAAATGGAAAAACTAAGGATAAATATAATTGTTTTAAATGATAAATTATTTATTCATATAAGTTATAATATATAATTAATTTTGCCACATATATGTTTATGATGTGTATAGGATCAGCCCGATTAGTTCATATCCTATGTGACTGATATGAAATGATAAGACAGAAGTGGTAAGAACAGGATTGCTAAACGATGCAAAGCAGGTTCAGAAGACCATGGCTAAATGTATCAGAGAATATGACTAACCGGTGGACATTTGCAGATGAAGCCATGAGGAGTGTTACTAGCCACAGCGCAGGTGCCTCCATTATGGCAAGGTTTCCCCTTACAGCCATCAAACACTTTGTCACAGCGCTGACCTGTAGTGGCCCACAAACAAGGTTATTATGTGATCAGAATGTAGCATTACTCTCAAAATCAAAGCAAACTGGTCCAGTAGTGCTGTACCTGTGTATCCTGTGCGACACTCGCAGCGGTAGTTGTTTGTGAGCTGGATGCAGCTGTGCGTGCCACGGGGGTCACAAGGGTTGGACAAGCATTCATTGACATCACCCTCACAGCGTTCCCCCACATATCCGGCCAGGCAGATGCAGTGGTATCCACCCACACGATCCACACAGCGGCCCTGGTTAAAGCATTTGGGCTCCTGGGTGATGGGGTCGGTGAATGGTGTGCAGTCGTCAATGTTGATCTCGCAGTGCACACCTGAGAGAGAAGCGGAGAGGAAAGATCTTATAAAAGCCAACCTTACCGCAGAAGTAAAGGAGTAAATATAGGCTCTGTTACAAAACCTAGTGAGCTGCCTTGATTGAATACTGCCTACAGACAGCTGTCCTCTAAAGCAGCATAATAGTCATTACTGACTAATTTGGAATGAAGAAACATGACTTAAATAAAATAGAGTGCAACAGTTGGGGCTACTGTAAAATTAGAATAACATTACCTTTCATTTTCTCCATAATGGAATAAACAATAACTTTATAAACCTTTAAAAACTGACCTATGAGCTATGAGGATGTCAATCGATGATTTATGCTTTTGTTGTAGCCATCTGCATGCATTATTGCAACTTCTTTTTTAATAATCATGTTTAATAGTGAAATCCTAAAAAAAAAAACCCCATTACCCATGATTCTATATATATATATATATTAGGGGTGTAACGGTTCACAAAATGTACGCTTCGGTTCGGTTCGATAAGACACAGTGGTGTCACGGTTCAGTACGTTTTCGATATAGCAAAAAGAAAGAAAAGCCTGAGAAATTTCCTTGATTTTTACTAATTCTATATGATGATTTGTTACGGTGATTTGTTTTGCCCTGTTTGATTCAGTTGGAAATGCCTGCCTAAATGCTGCGGGGATAGTTTGTAGAGTGTGTGTATCTCCTTGTTTTCGTCTAATTTCATAATTCCGATATCGATATGAACAATATTTTTAAAAAGCCTCAGAAAAACTGCCAAGAATGCCCACAATGGATGTCTGTACCTACAAACGTCTGAAAAATGTATTTGCCAAGTATATAATACCTCCTCCTATAAAACTATATAATATTTTAGAAAAAAAAACTGCACAAATAAATTAATGTTCACCTTTTTATTTGTATTTAGCCTTCATACAAACAAGAAATGTGAAATCACTGTCAAATAATTCTCAGACTCTCAGCTCACCTTAATCCTATTAATTTCTTTCTTTACATAACCTATAACATAGGCGGAATTCTTCTTATAGCTTGAAACAACAGTGATTCCACCAGGATAAAAGAATATGAAAGTGCTCAGAGTAGCGCAGCAACAAAAACACAAGTGAACAACAACAAAACATGTTTCTGGAGACGTGCTCATTCTTTGCCAGCAGAGGCGCTTAGGAGCTCATGAACGCTAACTTTTCTCAGATAAAATGAAAAGGCATGGAAACTTTTCTGAAGAAAAGTTTTCCCTCAAGATCATTCGATAAACCCCCGCACTGCGTTTTGTTTTGAAAGGTCAGTGGCTCCTGTTTTATTCAACGCAGTCAATGCCACAACTAAATCATCAATTTACCTCTAAAAAAGCTGGTTTAATATGAACAAATCAATGAAAATATTATAACAATAGAAAAATGTTTAACCCAACCTTCTGGGCATTAACCCAACCGCTGAGTCAAAACAACCCATTGCTGGGTTTGTCCCTATTTTACCAAGCACTGGGTTCTATTTAACCCAGCATTTTTAAAAACACACGTAATGTATATCGAAATATCGGATTGTGTTTTTCAAAATCCCACTCATAATCCCCGTTATTTGCAAAAATTTATATGCCATATATATGAATTGAATTATTGTCCATCCCTAGTTACTAGCCCATCTGTGCACAAACGAACAAGTCGTCCAGCCTATTCTGACTGGAGCAGCGATGTTTCTTTGGGGGCTGTATGTCTTTGGGCTACCGTAATTAATAGGATTAGGACAAGAAATCGTTTCTGGGGCGGTTGTAATGCGTACCGACCGAACCTCAAAATAAAAACCGCAACGGTTTCAGTACTAATTATAATATACACTTTTTTTTGTCATTGGCGCGCGATTATATGTATAATTTTTTTTTATTGTCATTGGCGGTGCTTCATAGGATTGAAGTTCTTACTGCACATTTTTGCACCTTTGTCTTTTTTCTAATATTTGAACATTTATTTTGCTTAATTCAGGTTGGTAATGTTTGAACAGTTTATTTGCTTCAGTCCATGGTTGTAATGTCGTGATTCTTCTCGTAGCTGGATGGTTTGGTTCATGACTTGCAATGCTTTTAACAAAGACTTTTTAAAATCCCTATGGGAAAAATACTTCCAGAACCAATGCCACTGAAAAAGCATTCTATTGATATATAATATAATAGAGATGGATGTTAACATGTTACAAAGCTAACAATGAGATACTCTAAACATAAAAATACAGAGCAAACATAAACACTTCTGTTTTAATTAGATTCATTGTAGATAAATCATGATTAATTACATTGAGAAATGTGTCTATATAATATGAATTACATAAATTAAAGCTATTCTCTAATATAAATTAAACTATCTATATGAAGAAAATGAAATATAACTAAAATTACTTTAAATAAAAATGTAATAATACATTTAGCTAAATGTTAAATCAAATATATAAATTAAAATCTATATATTTTGACATTTCTCTTACGCTTCCATGATGCCTTAAAATCATAGAGATACAGACAAAGAGGTAATATAACACAAAGTTTCTATCCATTTTATAAAATAAAAGTCCATCTATGAGCTGTAATTAAGCATGACTACATCAATCAGAGAGAAACGTCTAAGCCTGCTGATAACAGTTAAGCCCTAATTAATGAAGTGTGGAATGGGCAAAAAGAGCAAAACAGAGGAGGAAGTGATAGCTGACCTTGTGTTCCCCGAGGACAGGAGCATTTGTAGGTATTGATCAGGTCGATGCATGTGCCTCCGTTCTGGCAGGGCTGAGACAGACACTCATTGATCTCATCAGAGCAGTTCACTCCATGATAACCTGGCACGCACTTCAAGAAACGAGAGAAGGAGCGAGGCAAATTAATGCCAAACATAAAACAAGCCTGTTTCTGTTTACTTGGCGGTTTCTTCCTTCTTTGCCAAACAAGCAATTCTGTTACAAAGAATGGAGATTTAGCAGGCATTAACCTAAAATGTCTTCTTCTACAGTCACTTCTGTCCCTAACCACCAGGTTTTCTTCACTTACTTCACAAGAATAGCCGCCCAGGTAGTCGGTGCAGGTTGCTCCGTTCTGGCAAGGATTGGGAATGCATTCATCCACCTGCTCCTCACAGTAGCTGCCCGTGTATCCGGCCTGACAGTGACAATAGTGTGTGTTTCCAGCATCCAGACACTGGCCAGAGTTACGACACAGCCGGGCCACCTCTACACCTAAAAGTGGTAGAAGCAAACATCACAGCAGATTTGTGAAACACTGAACTGGCCCAAACTGCAAACATATTTGTTTGTATGTAGGTAGGCACATACATACAAACAAACCTACCTTGCTGTTTGGCGGCCACCTCGCAAGAAACGCTGGGGACATCGCAGTATAAACCAGTCCAGCCTGTCTGACACTGGCAGCTGTACCTAGTGCCGCTCTGTCTGCAGATACCTTCATTCTTACAGGGAGACGGCTTACACCAGTTCACCAGCTCCTGCAAGACAAGAATTCATTCAATGTTCACATTTTAACTCTTGCATCCATCAGTTCAAACCTCTTAAAGTCATAATAAATATTTCATTTTAATTTAATTGTATTTGACATAAAGTGCTGACATGAATTAAGGATAGATCGCAATTAATTTATTTTTAAATAATATACTACTTAAAACAAGCGAAAAATATAAATATATATAAACATTATATAATTTTATAAAATAAAATATCTATAAATATATTTCAAACACCGTGTCTGGCTCATAGCTTTTAAATTGTTTAACACAGACTAACAAATCTCAAAGCAAAAATACGTCTGAACTAGTGGCCAGGCCAAATTATACTATGCTTCTATGCTATAACCGTGTTTTGATGTTAGTTTGTTGCCAAGCTAACAATGTGATACTCTAAAGTATAAAAATACAGAGAAAACAAAAAATGTATTTTCTAATTAGACTGGTTTTAGAAAATGGGAAAAATGGGAAATAAAGGAAATGTGTCTATATGATTAAAATTACAATTGAAATCCATGCATATTATTTGTAAATGTTACTGGTATAATTAGTTTAATATAAAGAAATTAAGTTCTATATATATATTTATATTGACATTCCTCTCACATCAAGAGTGCTCCTTCGATGCCTTAAAGGGATAGTTCACCCAAAAAAAAAGTGATGTTTATCTGCTTTACCCCCAGGGCATCCAAGATGTAGGTGTTTTTGTTTCTTCAGTAGAACACAAACGAAATTTTTTTACTCAAACCGTTGCAGTCTGTCAGTATTATAATGTCAGTGGATGGTAATCACGGCTTTGAGAGTAAAAAAAACATACACAACCAGCGCATTACAAAGCCGCGCCTGACGATCGCACTTCTAAGTGCAATTTTAAAAACCCCCCGCCACCTATCTCTCAAATGGACCATTGCCACTCTATCTACAATCTCAATATGAATTTGTTCCAAATGGTCCACTGGAGATAGGTGGCGGTACTGCGAGGACATTTTTTTTGCACATTGCAGTGCATCAGAGGTGAAAAACTATATAATACTGTTCAGTTTCTTGCACAGACCGATCATTTCATGTCTTTACACATCAAATGTATCGTCACGAGCCGCAGGGTTAAATTTTTTTTTTTTTGTGTGTGACTCTCAAAGGAAGCCGTGATTCCCCATCCACGTGCATTTTAAGACCTTGACCCAGATGCAACGTTGGACTTAAAAATCTTCCGTTTGCGTTTGCTACTGAAGAAACCAAATCACCTACACCTTGATGCCCTGGGGGTAAGCAGGATAACAAAATTTTTTTTTTGGGTGAACTATCCCTTTAAAATCATAGGGCTACAAACAAAGAAAAGGGACAGGTAACGTCTCTCCCTGAAGGAGGGAACGGAGACGTTCCGTCAGTCGTGACTGACGAATTGGGATCTCTCCCGAGAGCCCAATCACCTTCGAGTGTAAACTAAACAAGCCAATGACAGTTGGCGTGCGTGTTTCGCCACGCACACCCCACCCCGCAGCGCGGGTATAAAAGAAGAGCACGTGCAAACGCACATCAGCTTTTCGCTTCGGAGCCGAGACTACGTGCCCCGGCCGTACGGCGGTGGTACAGCAACTGTGGCCGACGTGACGTCTCTGTTCTCTCCTTCAGGGAACGAGGGTTACAAAAGTAACCTAGACGTTCCCTTTCGGTCAGTCACGTTCTACATTACGTCAGTCGTGACTAACAAATTGGGATCCGTATGGAAAACGCCACTATTGCTGACCCCCTCCAGTGCCCTGCGGAAGCCGGCAAGTCCCCCACATCAGCTGGGGCGGAAGATAGGACAGCGGCTAGGCAGAGGTGTCCGCCACTGCTGTTCCATACAGTGGTACATTGGATAACACTGGGAAAGCGTACCCAGTTGGGAACGTTACGGAAGTCACATCCCGCGCATAGGAGGTATCATGTTGAATTACACATATGGACTGGCCCAGGACAGTACTACATATGGAAGTCCCTGCGATAGACTCAACCCACCTGGCGTGAGATAACTACGCAGCAGAGATGGCATTGAACGACTGCCAGGGAAAGACACGGACTTACCGTGAGGGGAGCCGTACCGTGGAAGAATACACATGTGGGATCACCCGAAGGGGAATCACTACACACGGGCACCTAGCCCAGCACAAGGGCTGACCTTGGGCATGCACACGAGTGCTGAGCCTGACCGCCGAGGGTGCGGGAGGAACTCCACCAGGGTTCGCCATGGGGAACTGATCTGAGGAGCAAAAAAGCGCACGTATCCGGTCCGTAGAGGGGAATGGCGCAGCAAGCGTGATCGACACAGAGCAGGTCCGGTGTTACTGCCTACCTGAGGCGAGTACACGAGAAGACACGGTCTCTACACGGAGATTATAGAATCTCGCAAACGTGTTAGGCGTCGCCCAGCCGGCAGCTCTACAGATGTCTGCTATCGAGGCGCCCCGCGCCAATGCCCAAGAAGATGCCACTCCTCTCGTAGAGTGAGCTCTCACTCCGAGGGGGCACGGTAACCGTTGGGCCTGGTAAGCTAAGACTATAGCCTCCACTAACCAGTGGGCAAGTCTTTGTTTGGAGACAGACCCTTCTGCTGTCCTCCGAAGCAGACAAAGAGCTGGTCTGAGGTCCTGAAGCTCCGCGTACAGTCCACGTAAACGCGCAGAGCGCGAACGGGACAGAGCAAAGCTAGGGCTGGGTCTGCCTCTTCCGAGGGCAGTGCTTGCAGGTTCACCCCCTGATCTCAGAAGGGAGTTGTGGGAACCTTGGGCACGTATCCAGGTCGGGTCTCAGGACAACGGAGAGTTAACCGTTCCGAATTCTAGGCACGAATCGTCGACCGAAAATGCCTGCAGGTCCCCTACCCTCTTGACCGAGGCCAATGCGGTGAGGAGCACTGTCTTCAACGACAGAAACTTAAGCTCTACTGACTGCAGAGGCTCGAAGGGCTCCTCCTTCAAGGCCGCCAGGACCGAGGGGAGATCCCAAGAGGGTAACAGGTGAGGGTGCGGAGGATTTAACCTCCTTGCCCCTCTGAGACACCTGATGACCAAGTCGTGCTTCCCCAAATACTTACCGTCTACTGCCACAAGGGACCCCCCTGTCCGAAGAATGCAAGATCTTCCCACGGGCTTAAGATCTGAACGGCAGAACGGGTAACAGAACCCTGTAAGTGCCGTGTCCGCCATGCCCATCCGGACCCCTTTCGTGAAAGCCAACTCTGAAGCTTCCTCATATGAGCAACCCTAGCGGCTGACAGGGGCCGCGTATGCCATATGCCCCAGGACGAGCCTCTTAATTGTTTCAGTGGCACCGCCGTCTTGCACTGGAAGGACCCAAGGCAGTTCAGCATCGACTGCGCACGATCTCCTGAGAGACGTGCTGAGAGGTTGACCGAGTCCAGCTCCATTCCGAGAAAAGAGATCCTCTGCGTTGGGGAGATTTTGCTCTTTTCCCAGTTGACCCGAATCCCCAATCGGCTGAGGTGACTGAGCACCGTATCCCTGTGTTCGCACAACTGCTCTCGGGACTGGGCCAATATGAGCCAGTCGTCGAGGTAGTTGAGAATGCGAATGCCAGTTTCCCTCAATGGAACGAGGGCTGCCTCCACGACCTTGGTGAAGACACGAGGCGACGGGGATAGCCCAAAGGGGAGGACCTTGTACTGATACGCTCGCCCTTCGAACGTAAAGCGGAGAAACGGTCTGTGTCGAGGAGAATCGAGACATGAAAGTACGCGACCAATCGAAAGGACGGACGCATTGAAAGAGGCGTTTCCTTTCTTTCTGCGTCAACATCCTGAACGGGAGCTTGTGAAGGCCCCGGTTCAGTACGCGCAGGTCCAGGATTGGTCGTAACCCACTGCCTTTCTTGGTACGATGAAGTATGGGCTGTAGAACCCTGACCTCATCTCAGCTGGAGGGACCGGCTGTATCGCGTCCTTCGCCAGCAGGACCGCGATTTCTGCACGCAAGACAGGAGCATCCTTTTCCGGCACAGAGGTGAACCGAATGCCGCTGAACTTGGGAGGGCGCCGGGTGAATTGAACCGCGTAGCCGAGTCTGATGTTTCTCATGAGCCAGCGAGACGGCCTGGGTAGCGCTAACCAGGCCCCCAGTGACCGAACTAGCGGAAACCAGGGAAACCACCGACGTACCTGCAGTGGGGCAGCGAGGTGTAACACAGGGACCCAACTCGGGCGGCTTGTGAGCAGTCCGGAGAGGGGTCTGAGTGTGCTGCGCACCACTTACCTGGCTCCATAAGGGCAGGGGGCGGGAGGAGGCATAGCGTCCCTGAACCGGACCCTGCTGCCCATCGGCGAAAGGAGAGGGGGAAGGCCTTTGTGAAGGCTGCTGTTGTGGCCGCGCCGGAGCAGAGGTGGAGACCACAGGAGGGCGCCCTCGGCGACGAGCAGACAGAGGGGCTGCAGCCGGCGGTGGGGTGGCAGGATGTGTCGAAACGCCTCCGTCTGCTTCTGCGTGGTGGAGAACTGTTGGGCAAAGCCCTCCACCTCTTCGCCGAATAGGCCGGCCTGGGAGATGGGGGAGTCCAGGAAGCGTTGCTTGTCGGTCTCCCTCATATCCGCCCAAGTCAGCCATAGGTGGCGCTCCTGGACCACCAATGTGGACATAGTCTGACCCAGGGCCCGCGCCGTGACTTTCGTCGCCCTAAGCGCGAGGTCCGTCACCATGTGCAGTTCCTGCAGCACACCTGGGTCTGCACCACCCTCGTGCAGCTGCTTCAACTCCTTGGCCTGGCCTGGTAGACCTTCAGGATGGCCATGGCGTGCAGGGCGGAAGCGGCACTGTAAGCCTTAGCCGTCAAAGCGGACGAGAACTTAACCCCACCGCCACGTTTTCTTCCAAACACTCGCGGAGATTCATCCTGAGAAGGCTCTGCTCCGAAGCGAAAATCTGATGTGCGTTTGCACGCACTCTCCTTTTATACCCATGCTGCGGGTCGGGGTGCGCATGGCGAAACACGCACGCCAACTGTCATTGTCTTGTTTAGTTTACACTCGAAGGTGATTGGGCTCTCGGGCGAGATCCCAATTCGTCAGTCACGACTGACGTAACGTAGAACGTGACTGACTGAAAGGGAACTTTAATATTGTAAAACTGTACAAAATAACACTGCTCCTGTCCATTTTCTAAAATAAATGCTGATGTGAATTAGGGACAGATCAATATATAAAGTAATAGGCCTCCATTTTTAAATTACAGGCATCTACTACTTAAAAGAAGTGGAATTAATAGAAATGTATTAAAAAATGTTAGTATATATATTTTAGGGAATATTGTGATAATTAAATATTCATTTAATTTTATAACTTTTCAGCAATTTTTTGAATTATACTACAGAATCAACAAGGAAACACTATAAGCAATGAATGTATGATGGATACATGCTAAGTTTTGTCCATGTCACATGCTGCCTAAACGTTTGATTTGTTACCTGGCAGTTAAGGCCATGGTATCCCTGAGGGCAGGTGCACTTGTATGTGCCGTAGCTGTCCTGACAGGTGCCTCCATTCATGCAGGGTCTGGAGTCGCACTCGTTGATGTCATGCTGGCAGTAGTTTCCAGTGAACCCCGTTGGGCACAGGCAAGTGAAACTGTTGATGCCATCCACACATGTGCCGCCATTAAAACAAGAGCTGTTTGAAAAAATAATTATGATTATCAGTCTTATTTACTACATTCATTTACCATCCTGTAGTTTTTTAAGTAATATATAAAGGTGTGTGATGACTCTATAGTTGCATTGTCCTTTTGTTTACCAGAGGGGGCACTAATGGACAACAGAGGAGGAAAAAGTGCTAGAGGCTTTTTTTCTGGTACACTTTACTATGAGGTAGATCGGTTGACTGACAAGGCTAGACTGTAACAACGAGACTCTGAAAACTGAGCTGGGATCAGTGTTCCCATGATAGCCATGTTGTATAGAGCAATAATGTTGAAATATCTTTTCATGTCAGAATTTTTTTTTTTTTTTTTTGCTTTGTTTTTAAAAGAGGTCTCTTATTCTTACAAAGACTACATTTATTTAATCAAAAATACAGAAACACGGTGGTATTGTGAAGTATTATTACAATTTAAAATAACTGTTTTCTATTTTAAAATATAATTTATTCATGTGATGGCAATTACTTAAATTCTTAAGTATTTGTAAGAGTTTTATATTTGTGAAAACAGCATGTTTGCTTGCACATCTACTGTTGTGCAGAAATGGCATATAGGGTTTGAATTTTTAGGTTGGGCAATTGTTTTGTGGTCCATATCTGTTACTGCTTCGTCGATATGTGTTTGTCTTGTTGCCTCTTGATTGTAAGAGTTTTCTGTTGCAGCTAAAACAGTGACTGTGAAGGGTCACTATTTTTACACTTAAGAACTGATACAAATAAGATTGCTGTTGTTACCTCTCAGTACAATCAGGTGTGTTGTTCTCACAGTGAATCCCACTGAATCCAGGTGGACAGGTACAAGTGTAACTGTTCACACAATCCGTGCAGTTCGCGCCATTTTTACATGGGTTACTGTCACATTCATTAATGTCCTCCAAACATCTGCTCCCCCGGAAACCTGGTAGGCAGGTGCAAGTGAAGGCGTTCACAGCGTCTTTGCAGAAGCCACCATTACTGCAAGGGTCTACAGGAATAGGACGGGGTTAGACATCAAGGCAAGATCAACTAGAATGTACTAAGGCTGAAATGGGACACTCACTGGGTTTGCAGTCGTCAGTGTCTGTCTCACAGTTGCGGCCTGTGTAGCCCGATTTACAACTGCATTTGTAGCTGCCAATAGAGTTTTGACAGATGCCGTCATTTCGACAAGGGTTTTTGACACATTCGTTGATATCCACCTCACACGTTTGGCCTACAATTGAGGTAGAGCACAAAGTATGAATGTAGTTATGCATAATATTGAGGCTAGGATATAATTTCTAGTTAGTTTGTGAATTTTGTACCTTGCCATCCTTCAGGACACACACAAGAGAAGCTCTCATAGTCTTCGGACTCCTTACACACGCCTCCATTCTTACAGGGTTTAGGGCTACATGGGGCCAACAGGGTTTCACAGTTCTCACCTGGAAGATAAAATATATTAAAAAACCTGAAGCATTAGAAAAACTCCACATTGTTTTGGCATTCAGTATGTGTTTTGCATTTAAGATGTTCTTAAGAGACATTCTTCCTCTATGAAGGCCTAAAAATTTAGAAGGTGACACTATGTTTCAGTACAGGTTCTGTACCAATTCCTCTTTTCTCTGTTGGAGATAAGACTGTCAGTCCTAGCAAAGCAAAGCACATTTGGCCTATCTGTTTCCACGACGGCCGGCCCCTGCAGGAAGCCAGCAGGTTTTCCTGCCATTGTCTGGCCATTTGCGTTTCTGTGAGAGAGGAAGTAGGGCAAACAGGAAACATGACAGGCTACTGTTCCCACCCTGGTACGACTAGATTTTTGTTATTCTTGATATAATGCTGTGTGGATTTTTCCAAAAAGATAGTCACTGGGAATTAATATGATTTCTGTTCCAGAGGCAGAACATCATTATCTGTTTTGTCAAATAACACATTGAGAGGAAAGAATGTGTCGTCTGTTGAAAACATTTTCCTGTATTGTCAACAGAGATACTTGTAGGGCTCTTGAGGGGCCTCTGTCAACAGTAGATTGATGGAGGAGGGTCTGTTGTTCCTGACTTTGACATTGTAATACAAACTACTCATAATTTAAAGTGGTTTAAGTATAGTAAAACTAGCTAAATCTATCAAAAAGTAATAGCCGCACTAAAGCCATTTAAAGACCCCATCAAAAAGGTACAAAAAAAGTTTTGTTTTGTTTTTCAGGCTTTTAATTATTCAACTAATAAATAAATAGGTTTTATGTGTTTTTTTTAGCTTTAAGGTCTTAAAATTTGTCAAAATGTACTTTAGAATATTCTATAGATAAAAAAAAACTTCAGAAGGTTTTCTTCATGAAAGTGCACTAAAAATATTGATAAATAATTTTGCACTTTCAGGCGTATCTGAAAATGTGTTTAATAAAATGCTTCTAGAATGAGAATCCTTCCTTTAATTAGCAAATCACTGTTCATGTTTATGTCTTAAACTAAAGGCTATTGGCTATTTACAAGAAATAACCCATCACAACTTCCTGTTTCAATGGGAAATACATCAACACAGGAAAGAAAGCTAATTGTCAGAATGTCATCATGGTCTTTAAAAAATAAAACACTTACTTAAAAATATATTTTATATGTAACCAGAAGAGATCTTTTTTCTATCAGTACTTTAAAAAGTTTACATCAGACATTCTTAAACATTTCTGTCACTCGAATCCCTTTGAAGTCAAATTTGTACTTGAAATCCCCCCTGAGATTTTGAGTTAATATTTCAATAGTTTAACAACCCATTTGCATGTTCACAGCTCTCTGATGTAAACTGATAAAATACAGGTAAACTAATAAAATGAATCAAATAAAATAGCTTTACTTTTTTATGATTTAGTTGATTAGTAGCGTTTCATCAACTCCCAAACTCTCAAACTGGTTTAAACAGCTAAACAGTCACATACTACATGCTGGTGAAAAGTATTACAATCCACAAATAACAATCTCAAAATGTCATGAATAAAGCTAAACTCATACCAGTGTAAGGCAGCAAACAGTTGCATTTGTATCCAGCCACGTCATCGATACAGGTTCCTTGATTCAAGCAAGGGTTGGAGGCGCATTCATTGATATTTGTTTGGCAGTTGGGACCTATAATCAAATGTTAGAAAGACACTGTGTGTTTGAGTGGGGGTCAAGAGGGCATACCACATAGTTACAGTACATTTGCAGAATAAATTATACGAACCGCTGAAGCCAGCGCGGCATGTGCAGACGTAGCCGCTGGTCATGTCCTTACAGGTGCCTCCATTCATACAGGGGTTGGACTCACACTCATTGTTATTGATGTCACAGTTGACACCACTCCAGCCAGAGTCACAAATACAGTTATATCTGTAAGAAACGAGATCTGTTTTACATGGTTTCTGGCTGGTCCTAGCTGGTCTAGAACAAAACATCAGATCTTAAGCTGAATTGAGCTGGTTTGCGGGTATAAAGTCTCCAAAGTGCCAAACCTATTCTAAAACTAGTCAAAAGACCAGCCAGATCAGCATAAGCTGGTTTAAGCTATGTTTGTTTTCAGGGGGGTTGGATCCAATATGCCATCTTGATCATATTGATCATGCAAAAAACAATTTTAAACTGGTATTGGTACTTGGTTTTTCTAGCAGGGTGACATAATTTATGTTTATATTATCTACAGAATCTTCGGAAATCATTCTAATATGCTGATTTGCTGCTTAAGAGACTTCTTGTAATCATCAGTGTTCAAAGCAGAGATTCTTTGATAAATAAAGTTCAAAAGAACAGCGTTTATTCAAAATAGAGATGCTTTGTAACATTGTAAATGTAAAAAAAAATCACTTTACAATTATGATCAATTTAATGCATCCTTGCCAAATAAAAGTATTAATTTCTTAACAAAAAAATCTTACTGTCCCCAAACTTTTCATATGGCAGTGTATGTATGTAAATAATGCACACCCATTGACTTTGTCTTCACAGTGTCCATGAATACAGGGGTTGCTAAGGCATTCGTTGAGCTGTGATTGGCAGGTCGGGTCATGATACCCCTCTCTGCACAGACATGTAAAGCCATTGACTCCATCAACGCAGGTTCCACCATTGTGACAGGGGTTGATGGCACATTCATCAATGTTGATGTTACACATTTTCCCTACAAAAAAAAACAAGACAGAATTATGAAAATGGTTAAAGAGTGTCACATGTCATATGGTAGTCAAAATAACTTCTGAATCAACTGCATTCATTTAGCCATTCCATGTTTTTCTTGAAATCCTAGGCTTAAGGCCTAGCTTTTAGACTCCACTTCAGGCAGCACCACTATTTACTAAACGCAATGCCAGCATAAAAGCAGAGGTTTCATTTGTCGCTTGTCTTTAAAGCACCGGCCAACTTCCCCCTTTTAAAAGATCGACTTTCACAAATCTTTTCTCCTTTCAAACTCCCAGATGTCCTGGAGATCTCTGGCTGAATGAGGGAGCGGGCTGGCTTGCGCGTCTGCTCGGCAGGCATGGGATTGGGCGAGATTGTAAGCCAACACCACGGCCCAGGCCAAATGTGTGCTCGCTGACCAGCTGTCTCTCCCCACCCTGCTTTGTTGCCTGTCTCACCTGCTGAACTCTTTGTTGACTCCCCATCTCTTCTACAATGATAAAGACCTGGGCTCAGTGAGTATACCACCTAGACTGCCTTGATAAAACCACAAACGCAGAGGCTTTTCCAAAACTTTAAATGACCTAGTGGAGTATGTTTAATTAAAGGTGCAATAGGTGATTGTCTTCAGAAACATTTTTTGTTATGGTGGTTGAAAGTCTCTTCACATCCCGATAGCAATCATTAAGTTAAGTGGTCTACATGTATTTATCTGTATTTATATATTCTGTGGAAGGCATAGGACCAAGAAATGTTCGTCCAATCAAAACGCTCAGTCCGAGCGTTTTAATTGGCTTTTCTACCTGTCTGTAAACATAAGTATTTGCATACCTCTGTGCACCCTGTTCGCGCAGACAGGATACATCATCAGCGCGTTCACACACACTGTGCAGACAGAGCGAGAATGGCAGACAAACATCAACAACCCGATCTTCCTTAGTATTGTAGTACTTTTACTAACTGTACTATAAAGTTTTCTCACCGGTGAATGACACATGATGTAGCCCAGCAGTTCCCAATTCCAGTCCTCGCGCTCTGCATATTTTGCATGTCTCGCTTAGTTAACACACCCGATTCAGATAACCAGCTTGTTAGAAGTGAGCTACTTGCAAGAACTGTGTTCCGATCGATATGATCCCTACACAGTGTTCATTGCTCCCTACTCCCTGTGCAGGAGAAATACATTAAAGTTTACTTAACTTCTCATTCACGGTTTTTGCGCTGTGCAGCGTCTGGATGCTAGGGTACGAGGACTGGAATTGGGAACCACTGATGTAGCCTATTGTAATGTCTCTGGTATTCTGGTCTGTGAGCGTATTGCGTTCAGGGGGCGTGGCTTTGGACGGCGATTGCAGGGAGGGTGGGACATTCGCTTTCAGTGCTATCAGGCTAAAGTTAGCATTTTCCAAGATCTCCTACTGCACCTTTAAGTATCAACTTTGTCCCAGATGTCTCTATTAAAATCTAAAAAATAAGACTTGTTGACATGCAGTAAGAGTTACACAGCGAATGTGGTTAGTTTAGTCTTGGGAAAAAAATTATGTTTGAGTTCATATTGAAAACAGTTATCTTGGCAAATCAGAGCACAGTCTGAGACATTGTTTAGATCTCTTATGAAATACTAGATTATACGCGTAGGAGTACAAGAAATTGAGCACAAATAACTTTAGAAAACCTCTCCATTTGCTAACCTATGCAAGACTTCATGCTAGACCACACATCCACTCTCCAAAGCCATGACCTCCCAAGACATAGGCAGCTGCCCTAACAATTTTACTTATAGAGTCTAGAGAATTTCTCAGGACACCTATTTTAGTGGCTAAACCAGTTAAGCACAATACATAGTAATGGTGTTTATTGCTTACCCTTAACCCTGAAAAAAATACTTACCCTTAACCCTAAACTTAACATGAGTGTAGAGTTGGTAGCAAATCCTGATAGACAGCATGACTGTCCCGATCAGATACATATGTGACTTTTCTGAACTCTTACCTCAATCCATAAATTCTGAGCTTTTCTTGACAGGTGACTGAGCTGATCAATAAAAATAGCTTGCAGGGTGGGGTTTGTGATTAACTGATTTAAAAAAATAAAAATAGGCACAATTACTGTATATTGCTGTATATATGAAAATAGTTTTTTCTAGTTTTTTTCTCTCTCTTAGTAGTAAAAACGAACATCAGAATTAGCAGTTTTACAGATTTATCTTTTTATTTAATTGTAAAGTAAAAGATCTACTATGTACTTGTAATCAATAGCTATTTAGGTAGAAAACCCACATACACAGAACACACACAAAATATTATCAATGAATAATGATGCAAATTTCAGTCTGTTTTCAGTGTTGTTTGTTCACACTTTTTATGGTCCTTTTATATTTTATAGACCTTTTGAAGCTTGACAGCTCATGGAAACTATTAACTGTTGTATGGAAAAGATATTTGTAAAGATTTTTGTCTTGTTAAGATCTTGAAAACTGAACAGCATATGGGTTTGGAATGACAAGAGGGTGAGGAAATAATGACCATATTTTCTTTGCTGGGCGAACTATCCAATTGAATTCTCATTTCAAATGATGAGACTATTTTATATTTCAGCGCAGCTGCTGTTTATCGACGTATGAAGCACACGATCTAAGACCACTCACCTGTGTATCCCGGTTCACAGACACACTCGTAACCATTTATCTTGTCAATGCATCTTCCAAAATCGCAGGGATTGCTTTGACAGTCGTCTAGGTTAACCTCACAGTTAGCACCTGTTAACACAAAATAGAACTTAGAATAGAGCTTTTGACAAGCAGGAGTTCCCATTTTTGACCATTACAGTAAAAGTGGCACCTGCGGTTCCTTTAGGGCAGATGCATAAGTAGGCATTCTCACGGTCCTGGCAGGTGCCTCCATTTTGGCACGGCTGACTGAGACACTCATTAATGTTGATCTCACACAGACGGCCTGTAAAACCAGCACGGCACATGCAGGTGAAGGACGCCAGGCCGTCTTTACAAGTGCCGTAGTGACACGGGTTGGATAGACACTCATCTACATCTGTTTCACAATGCTGCCCTGTGTATCCTAAAAAGGAAAACAGATTAATTTATTCTATTTATTATGACACACATTTCCTCACATTTATGCCCTGGAATTTCCATGTTTTTCCATGACTCAGAGATACATTTATAGCCAAATAAATATTTTAGAGCTGTAAAAATGTATAATCACAACAGAAATATGTTTTATGTATTTTTATGACTTTTTTTAAAGCTGAATCAAGCAGACGGCGTCTTCATACCTTCAGCGCACTGGCAGGTGTACATGTTGGGCCCATCGATACACTTGGCCCCATTTTTACAGGGGGTGCTAGCGCACTCATCGATGTCGAACTGGCACTGACTCCCCGAGAATCCTGAGAGGGAGACGAGAGGAAAGGGGAGGAAGGTCAATACAAAGATTCCTCTGGTTTGCACCCACTTCCTCCACACTCGTATACAACATGGCCAGCGTTCATTAATACTCAGCTGTAAGCTTTCCCCCTTTCTCTCAGGTTTTCAAGCTGCTTTTCAACAAACCATCACAGTGAGAGGGGGAGAAGGGTGTAAAATGGCGGTAAACAACTTCCAAGGCCTCCTGACCAAGGGCACCAGACAAAGAGGAACTGTCTATTCAGTGGCACACCAAGCCATGCCGGTTGCCTCCTTTGTCCCGTAGAAGTTTTCCATCACAATGTGCATTCTCCCATCCAGCCTTTGCCCCCCTCTCTGAGTCTGTCTCACCAAAAGTGCCCCACGCAACCCCTGACCTCATGCTATTCAGCAACCCCATTGCTCAGGAACCCCCAACATTTGTGCTTTCTCCCTCAGTTATTTTAATCCCTCGCTAAAGATGTCTGCTGTTCAAATATACAGTCTGAACACATTAAGGGCGCTACAAATCCATCAGTGTGGAGATTTATTGGACATTTATCATAGTTCTGTCATGACAACTCTTGGAGGGATTGGCATGGTAATGTACATGATTATGTTAATGTATTTGGTCTTGGCGGAATAGATCTGCTATGCTGCTGCTGCTGCAGCAGAGCAAGTACCGAGACTTGTTACTGCCAATAAATCCACAACATGCTGCTATGAGCATGTAAGAAGTATTGCTGCTGCAAATATAACATACATGAAATAACCCCCATATAGCATACATGAATCACCTCGTAGAAGATCTATACAGGTGGAGCTGGGGAAGGTGGAGGGTTTCTGAAGCAAGCTGCAACTGCTACAGCAAGCACTAATCATATATTTGAATGTTGAGCAGCGAGCTCATTGGCTACCGATACAGGAGAGAACCAATCAGCTGTGCCATGTGATAATGATGTCATTAGGTCAGACTGAATTAGACCTATCGGACTGCGCCATCTAGAGTTTCATGCCAGAACTCTGTATTTAAAGCAACACTAAAACAAAATTGTTGGTATGCAGTTCTTAAGGTGCTGTGTGTTAATCTTCGTAGCCTACCTTCAGACTCTATGACATTCTGGTCTCTAGATATGGCTTTAGTGTAAATCTATGGGATTTTTCTGTCCTTTTTATCATCAAGTCTGATCATCACATCTTGTATTATTACAGTGATAATCCTGATAACAAATTCCAAACTTGCTTATGCCATTCCCTGAGACCCCCTGGCATCTGTAATCAAGTAGTGTCCCATGCATCTTCAGAACAGGAATTTCTTCCGAGCCTCTAAAATGCCACATTTTAAAAAGCGCCCATTGTGGTTGCTATGGATTCAGTGTGTACACAACTGAAAAGGATCCCTAACCCGCATGCTGAAAAGGAGCTCTGATTTCCATCTGAAACAGTGAAGGGGGCCTAGCTTCCACTTCTTCAGCTATCTCCCAAAACTCCTTTACACCTCTTGGGGGTCCCCGTGGGCCCCTCTCCTTACACATCCTCATCATGCCTAATATTGTACCTCCGCTCTATCCTCCTTCATTTATGCATGAATTCCTCTGCATCCTAAATGTGCTGTTTTTCAATAAGAAGAGCCTTTCACAAACCTACATTTTCAACAAAATTAGTTTCACGTCATTGGAACTGGACAAAGGATCAAAGTAGGGGCAAAAAGTATTCTTACAATAAAAATGTTAGATCACTACTAATAAACATTTGAATATGTATTAAAATATATTTAGAATTTCTTAACAAAAAATTCTAGGGTAAACAATTATTAATTAAATTATCTATATATATATATAGATATATATATAATTATATATAGCATTACCAATTATATATAATATTAATATATATTATAATTAATTGTATAAATATTTATTTAAAATATTCTTTAACAGAAATATTTGTGCAGTAGAAAAAATATTATTTTGATTAAAAACACAAATACGTTTTTGCTGTATTTATCTTACTCAAGCAAAAACTGTCTGAAATTTTAACTTTCCAGAAGCTTTCATATGGATTATTTGAAGCATTTTAGCCAGGGCTGTGTAAGCCTGCCTCAGGGCAGGGATTAGTGTTCTCCACTCTGTTCTGTCCTGGGAGGTGATTGACCCCTGCACGCTCACCTGTGGGGCACTCGCACTGGTAGTTGTTGATCTTGTCGATGCACTTCCCATTGTTGAGGCAGGGCATGCTGGCGCACTCATCAGTATTTATCTGACAGAAGACTCCCTCGTACCCTGCCAATTAACATAGGGGAGTAAGCTCCAGACTTAGCAAGAAAATTCAGCATGTCTTAACAATGCTTTTAGTGCTTCTTTTGTGTGCAATAAACAGAAAATATTAATTGCATGTAGTCAGGCATCAGTATCATTAGTGTTACTGCCAAAAGAAGCAATTTATTGGATCACAGATTGGTCATGTGAGGTAATGACATCACCAGTATGGGGGTAATATATAGAGAGCATTTAAACCAAGTGCTGCAGATCTTTTGGTTACCTGGCATACAGATGCAATGGAAGCCTCCGATTTGATCCAAACAGGTAGCGTCATTATGGCATGGGTTGGACATGCATTCGTTTATGTCGAGTTCACATCGAGCTCCCAAATATCCCCGCAGACATTTACACTGAAAGGAACCTTTTGTGTTTATACACTTTCCAGCATGTTCGCAAGGGTTTGCACCTAAAAGGGGGGAAAAAACACCCTTTAAACATTTACAATTAAAATATTCTATTGTAATAGCTACATTTTTAAACATGACTAGTGTGCTTATCAAGCACCATCAGTTTGTATTTATGTATTCAATACAATACAGCCATCCCTTACCCAGCGAACATTCATCAACGTCTTGGTCACAGGATGGGCCAACGTAACCCAGAGGACAGGTACAGATGGCCTTGCCGTTGACTGGATTGGTGTCACAGTTGGAGCCTTTCTGGCATGGGTTACTAATGCAAGCATCATTCAGGTGACACAGCAGACCTAAAACACAGAGACACACACAGTGAGAATTAACTTGTGCAGCAATTTATGAGATTAAACCTTATTGAACATCTCCTTTTTAAACAGTAAGGCAGATTTTATAGACCTTATGAAATCAAAACAGATGTTTATGCCACTTAGCTCTCCTAAAAAGTGTACTCCTAAAAATAAATACATTTTAGCAGATTAATTAGCAGAACAAGCAAATTAATATGCCCCATCCCAACTTTCTGCACCAGTAGAAAATGGGAGATTTTCTTCAGTGGATTTGCTCAAAACTCACAAAAAACCTAATGCTCAAATAACAGAATGAGTGTTTCAAACCATGATGCATGATTCATGAGAAGAAGAAAAAAGGTGCACACCTGTGCGCCCATGAGGGCATTCACAGAGGAAGGAGGCCACCCGATCATGGCATGTGGCTCCTGTGTGGCAGGCTGCATCTGCACAGTCATCGATGTTTTCGCTGCAGTCGTCCCCTGTCCAGCCGTTTACACACACACAGTTGTATCCACCCTGTGTGTTCAAGCATGTACCACCATTCTGGCAGGAATTGGGCATCAAATCACACTCATTGACGTCTTCGGTACAGAACGCTGAGGAATTAATATATATATATATACTATATAATTATATATATATATACACACAACATTTATTTTCCAGACACAGATGAAATGCCAAAATAAATTTTACTTATTGAAGTCTAGTTAGTCTTACTGATTCCATTTTTTTTCTTTGTATCTGTAAGTGAAATGTGGGGTTTGAGTAGGCAATTTATACCTGTCCACTCTGGCTTGCATTGGCAATTATAGGTGTTCACTCCATCCACACAGGTTCCTCCATTAAGGCAACGATGGTCTGGACAGTCATCAATGTTCTCTTCGCAGTTCTGACCACTGAAGCCTGAAAAGAAATAAGCAATTTCAGTAAACATTTCTTAAAAAGTCAACTGACAAGATTGTTCCCATACCCATTTCAGACACTGCCTGTTCAAGGTTACACTCCTTAAAACTGAACTAAATACAATATTATTCAAAAGTTTCATTTTATGAAGTAAAATTCATTTTTATTTTACGAAATTAATACTTTTATTCAGCAAGAACGCATTAATTTATCAAAAGTGACAGTAAAGACTTTTACATTGTTACAAAAGATTTCTATTTCAAATAAATGTTGTTCCTTAGAACTTTCTATTCAAATCAAATTCAAAATATATCAAAGAATACTGAAAGAAATGAAAAAATATTAAGCAGCACAACTGTTGATAACATTGATAATAATAAGAAAAGCACACCAAAACAGCATAATAAAATAATTTCTGAAGGGTCATGTGACACTGAATAACTGAATAGTAATAACTGCTGAAAATTCAGCTTTGCTTTTTTTCAGCTTTTCAGCTTTTTTCAATAAAATTGCTGAAAAAGAAAACTTATGATCAAATAAAATATAGCCTTACTTTCCACAAAACATATTTGAAAAGCTTCATGCTTAAACTTTGAATGGTAGTGTACCTTTCAAGGTAATTCCACAAATTCTGATTTGCTGTTACACTAGCATCCAACAAAAACATAACATATCCTGTATCTGTTGAGCAGTTGTGAAATAAAAAATCAGCACTTAATACAAAACCCACAATATCACATTTTCTGGACATGGATAAATATTTGAGCAACGTTGTGCAGAATTCAGTTAGTTTCTTCAAAAAGTACTAAAGTAACTAAAGTAAAATAAATTATTTATATCAGATTGCCCAGTGACGATGACTTTAACACAACAGCAAATTCAATGTGTCCCCCTGTATAAACAGAGGGAATAAAATGTTATGTTTGAAACATTGAAACAGTCGTTACTTGTTGCGGTCAACAGTCTTCTTTTCTGAGACGATCTGGCAGTACCAGGATTCTGTCGAGGCACCAACGACAACGACCTAACTGACTCTAACCACATTTCCTACAATTTTACTCCCCAAAAAGTGAAAGTTATGGTTCTATGTCATAACTGATCAATCATATATATTGGAACTCATCCTGCAAAGCCCAGAAATGCATGGGAATACAAGAGAAGAAAATCCCTGTAGTGATGTTTCCTCAAGGCAGAGGTTTGTGGTATGTTGTCGGGCATGATATGAGATCACGGGTCAAAGAATAGTGATGAGCGGCGAACACACAGACACAGCATTCTCATTCTACAACAGCTCTAAAACCCAGGGACCACCAGCATAAGGATGTTGCGTTCAGACAATTTCATCATGATAAGCGCAAAATAATTTTCCGCGGCCTGTTCACAACACACACATGCAGACAGGCTGCAGCGGGGCGCAGAGACTATGAATAGGCTGGGGATTAAATGAGATGTGGAAGGGGCATTCTGGAGAGGTAGCATATCCCAGGTTCCAAAGTGGCCGGAAACACGGATACTGCGCTGGTATTGCAAAACCCGGAGCTCATCTGAAATCTCTAACATTCAGTGTGACCGGATAGAGGACCGATATAATTGTCTTACTGCTGGAACGATGTGTCCACAGGACACTTGTGAGTCAAAATAAGACGGGTTGGCATTTCGCTGAGAGTGATCCAAGTTAAGAGGCTGACATTGATCAGTCATTAATGAACTCATTTTTTAAGTTAACTATGTCAGTTAAAAGCCTCATCATGATTAAAAGATTCATAGACCTAATCATGAGGGTATTTAAGACAGTCTTTGAAGGTCTAGCATGCCTAAACAGCTCTTAAGCCCAGGAAGGGTATATGTTTGAACAAGTCAGTGCAAAGTACATACTCACATAAGCTTCAAGACCTAGGCAAATATCAAATAATCCACATATTCATGCTGATATTTAGCTGGCTAAAATTATGGAACAGGCAAATGGTGAATAATTGTGTTGCTTTTTGAACGTTTTTCAGACTTACTTTGTCTCGATCAAATGTTTTAGATGGGTAGGTTTTATCATTTCCAAAAATCCGTAATCTGCCATTTCAATCGATGAAAACTAGTGTTAAACTACGTATGGTCTTTTATTTATAATTCTGTAATGTTGAGGCCAGAAGCATCTTATTTTAGTGCTTAGGTTTTAGGTTGTGTATGTGTATATTATCTAAATTGGGTAAAAAGAATCACGATAGTTAGCGTGAATCATTTTTTCCAACTTACTGTATGATATATATATTATAGTGCTGGGCAACAATTACATTTTTTTTATCCGATTATCGATGCTTGTTCTCGATTTAATCGGCAATGTGTGTGTGGTGTGTATACTATAGATATATATATAATATTATTATACTGTAATAGTACTTACAAAACACCTGTGTATGTATATACAATTATACATTACACAGTATTTTTTATCTATATAGATTATATATATATATATCTAAACAGTATATATGTGTGTGTGTGTGTGTGTGTGTGTGTGTGGGTGTGTGTTTGTGGGTGTGTGTGTGGCTTTTTAATATATATAATACAAATCAAGGATTTTTATAAAGACAGACTTAGTTCAGCATAGTTCAGTGTAACAAATGTTAACAGTTATGGTGTTTATTGGTAATGGTAATTGTTTTACTGTATAGCGGTGAACAGTAACTTTGAACTCATGAAAACAAAGAAACCTTTAGGACGCCAGAGTCCTCGTGCAGGTTAACAGGTTAAGGATGCCTACCTGGCAAACAGGAGCACTCATAGTTCGTCTCTCCCTTCTGTACGCAGGTTCCTCCGTGGTAGCATGGTGAAGGGTTACAGGGCTGATAGAGGGTCTCGCATTGTCTCCCAGTGTACTCTGCAGGGCAATTGCAGCGATACGTGCCCACCTCATTCTCACACACGCCACCATTCTTGCAAGGAGAGGGACTCTGGGCACACTCATTGACGTCTTGTTTGCAGGTTTGACCTGAGAAGAAGGGCGTGCAGTGGCAGATGTAGTCTGAATCAAAGGGACTACATTTACCGCCATTGGCACATGGATTTGAGGCACAAGGATCAGCTTGATGGCAGTTTTTACCTAGTGATAAAGAATGTTTACGATCAGAATATGCTCACCACTGTCTGGATTTGAGATGTTAGTTCATACTCCTCATATACATAGTTTCTAACTGGATTGTGGTCTTACCTGACCAGCCTGGTGGGCATTTACACTTGTAACTGTGGATGCTGGTGAGTTCACACATGCCTCCATTTCGACATGGGGAGCTAAGGCACACATTATTGGTGGGAGTGAGACACAGTCGGTCCGTGTAGCCCAGGCTGCAGTTGCACACAAAGTCCACCTTATTGACAAAAGTAATCAAACGGCACACGCCGCCATTTCTGCACGGGGACTGGAAGCAAGGGTTGCGGAACTGGCACGCTGTGCCGGCAAACGGCTCAGGACACCTGCAGAGTGGAAAGCAAGCACAGGGAGAATTAGTAGTACTATATATACTGCACTCAGTATATGATTTATGCTTCATAGTCATAAAGCCACTTTCAATGGCATTAGCCTAGCACAGGATAAAATGTCAGTATAAATCGATGTAACTGGACTGTAATGAAACCACTGCATTATAATTACGTTTTTTTAACTTCTCTTAACAAACAGTAACTAGTAATGTTACTGTGTCAAATTTGTTGCTCATACAAATTGATAAAGTGTAAGTCTTTTATTTTTTTGTCGAAATCAGCCTACACACAGCTTGTTAATATTTGCATAAAAATCTGGTTTAGGAGTAAGCATTTTAATGCCAAAACTATTACACAAAACAGCTTTTAACACTGAACGCGTTCGAGATCTTGAGACAGAGGGTAATGGAATGGGAAAACAAGGTCTAGGGACACATTTTTAAAGTTTAACTTATTTTACCTTGAGCACTGTTAACATAGCTGTCACGTGCGAGTTACTGTCACAAATTGAACAGTCAAACATGTCAATACAGAGCATGTTTACATAGAGAAATAATGGAACAGCAGCACAGCGGAATGCAAAAACGGGTTCTGTATGAACGGCCTCACTGGCTTTATAGGTTTACAACTATAGCAAAATTATTTAGTCCGCAACTGAACCATCATATAATAACAAATATGTAATATAGGTAACATATCAGTTATTTTCACAGTTTCTATAGTAATATATATATTAATATATATATATATGGGATACGTATAACTTTGCTGGCTCTGGTTCTGCACTATTTCTGCAATGACTGAAGTTAGTTTTTAGTATTTTATTTTTAAATTATTTAGATAAACTAGTATGTAATTTTAATATTGGCCATTTATCAGTTATCATTATCAGACATAAAAATTCATTATCACCTTACCTGTATTGGCCAGAATTTGAATATCATGCATACTAACATATAATGTATGCCTGAGAAATCCAGACATACACAGCAAAGAAATACAAAATGTAAAAAGATTGTGCGGTCGCACTTTATTTTAAGGTCCAATTCTCACTATTAATAAACCAGTAACTATGACTTTTGCCTCAGTAAACTTCTAATTTGCTGCTTATTAATAGTTAGTGAGGTGGTTTTTAAGTTTAGGTATTGGGTAAGATTAGGGATGTAGAATATGATCATATGTGCTTTATTAGTACTAATAAACAGCCAATATGTTAATAATAGGCAAGCTAATAAGCAACTAGTTAATAGTGAGAATTGGTGGTGCTTTTTAAATGTTTAAGGTTTTCTCACAGATTGAGGTTGTGCTTCACAGGTGTAATCCTGTTTCAAACGGATTTATGAAAGTCAGCCATCCATCAGCAGCTCTTAGGAGAAAAAACGAGCATCTCAGCCTTTCTGAATGAATCTGAATTCATTCACTCCAAAGACAAGGCTGTGTCTATACAAGGGTCTTTGAACCCAGGCCTAACATTATCAGGACTTCAAAGCTTTCTTCCTCCACCTCAATGCCTGCTATTCTTCTAAAGTACAGAGTCTCCGCAGCATCAATCAGGACCTTGGGAATACAGAGACGGCACAGCAAAAACTCTGTAAAAGAGCCATACAGACTTCATAACAGGTTTTTCCTGGGTTGGCTTGAAAGTAATCTTTTGCCGATTTTACTCGGCGACACAAAAGGGGCCCTCCCTCGGCATGACTATGCTGAAAAAACCTTTTGCAAAAAGCTAAAGCCATCCAGAGCCTCTGGAATACCGAAGCCATGTTTTTGGCCTCGGGGGGCAGCCGGAATATCGCAACACATTCCCAGCGCACTGTTTTCTGATCCAAACAGGGCCCCCCTCAGTGGGTTGGATGTTTTTACTGTGTCTCCCCCAGGATTAGGATGGCCAATAACTTCAACCAAGAAAAGAAAACACAGGGGACTGAGAACCATGCACGACAAAACCATTAAGTGCACGGTGGGAACTGCACTGCTGCCCACAATGCTACCTTTCCTCCCATTGTCCTATGGCCAGTCCGGCACATTTCTGGAGGTTCGTTTAGGTTTTTGTGATTATTACACAAACAACACAAACATCTTATGCATCACTAGCACCACAACAAACTCTGAAGTTCTGTAAGTGTCATCAATCTTGACATTGTAAAAGATTTCCATAGAAGAGAAGGTTTCCAGCCTGTGGAACAGCCAGAAATGCTTATGAATTAAAATCCATTTCTATTTAACGGGTCATAGCGTACATTTTTATTGTTTTATTCCCTTGACTGGGGTCCATTTATTAATTGTTTTGCACCAGCAACTTGCCTATTTTTGATTTCCACTTGACCCTGAGTATTAAATAGTCTGTTGTTTGCTGCTATGACTTTAAAGTTGCGCTGAAATGTAAGCAGCAACAAATCCTTTCTTCCGTACTGTGACATACTGTACATCTAGATTAGAATGATTATCGGAAAAAAAAAAATTTAAACTGTAGTTTGGGGTTTGGGATTTAATGAAAAGCATTTTTAAAAAATCATAAAAATGTAAACTTAAAAAGTAAATACTTTTAAAATAAAAACAATACTTGAACATTATAAACAGAAATATTTTACTTGTTGACCTGCATGTCAGCATGACCATTAACTGATATCAGTTTACCGTAAACATGCAAATGTTCTTAAAATCTTGAGAGGTTTTCAAGAGAATATTTTTGAATAAAATAACGTATGAATGTAACCATGTAATCTATAAATAAGTAACTGTAATATAATTAGAAGCATTTTACAATGTAATGTAATCCATTAACAAGTACTTAATTTTTGGAATCTGATTGCGTTTGACGTCCCCATCCTTCCAATACAGCCTCTTTGCAAAATGACAGATTCGGCGTGTGCTGAATGTGCTGCTGAAAGTCAGATTGAAATGATCAGGGACATTGTTAAAATAAACTTTCTAACTTCTTTCATTTCTAACTTCTCTCAGAAGGAAATGCAGAGCAGCAGGTGCCAAACAGCCAGGAACAGCAGAATGAACTTATATGGACATATCTTAATAGTTTTCTCACGATACTGTTATTTTTCTCCAAGTCTTTTACAGCTTGGTTGCAATAAATGTTTTTTGGACTAGAGAGGAAGTTATGTATTTGGTTGTAGTTGGTTAGTTTATCATGCTCTTGTATCCAAAACTTTAAAAAAAAGACGATATCACCCCTTCAATACAGAAAAATTTGGCTGATTTAACCCAGACAAGACATCACTGTGTGCAGTTATGAGGGCCTGTGTCGGCCTTCCAGAAAGGCCTCAGGGAACAGGTGCGCATGCTAATGAGGGAGCAGCAGCTGCTGGTCACAGTGCACCCGACTCCCTACTCATAAACTCCCCTCACACTTTCCCAAAGAGAATAAGAGGGCCAAGGCAGCAGGCAGTTGAATGGTTTGCCCACCACAGAGCAGAGCAGACAGGCTCCATGAGAAGGCCCATTGTTCCTGCCGCCATTCAGAGCAGAGCTGACCGCAGTCTGGGTGCCTCTAACCCCTCTGAGTGTGCATTCAGCTGTTAAACCTCCTCTTCTTTCCCCTCCCTTCCCTCGGTCACCTCTCTATCCCTCTGGTTCTTATCATGGCCTCCCTTTTTAATCTTCCAGTCTCCTCTTCACTTCCTTCCTATTTGGCTGGGCTAGAGCTGTAGTCACACTCCTCCACGTTTGCCTTTCACTGTCTCCCACCTTCTCCTCTCATCTCATCTTCAGCAGTTCCTGGTAAATCTGGATGATGAGGTCATTTTTGAATCATACACCTCAGCACTTGGCTGAAAACAACTCCCTTTCCTGCTTTTAAAAGTTACAAAGGGTTCTTTAATGGCCTGTGTCGATATCTATTTGCAAACTACTTAGATTATAATATTTTACATATTATATAAAATATATATACACCACAGTTCAAAAGTTCATAATAGAACTGTAGTGTCTGTGAAATATATAATATTTTACATAAACAATGTTTTTGTGAAGGCCAATGAGACAACATTGCTGAAATTAAACTATACCACTTATTTTACATTCAGTAAATTACTCAGAAATATACACAATCAGTATTAGTATTGGTACAATATATTGGTTATCAGACAGTATTAAATAGATTATTTTAATTTATGAGTATTGGGTTATTGGATATTTAATTAATTTCCGTATTTTTATATTAAGTGAGCATTAGTTAGCAGCAACATTAAAGTTAATCTAGTAAAACACGGCTGAACATAATCTTTAGTAAATTAAAAACCTGAATATCCATTTTTTATACTGTACATTATAATGTTGTGATGCTTAAATTAACTTTAAAATTAACAGTGTTTTATTTTTCATTCATATACGCAAAATATCTAAATTTAAATATCTGTTTTCAGGCATAATCAGAAATCAGTAACCATACTATGGTGCAAAATAAGCTCAAAATTACCAAATATTATTTTATTTATTGGAATAGACAATATACAGTAACAATCTGTAATTTTTGAAACTGCATGACATAACTATGTACAGTACATTTACATTTAGTCATTTAGCAGACGCTTTTATCCAAAGCGACTTACAAATGAGGACAATGGAAGCAATCAAAATCAACAAAAGAGCATGATAACCAAGGGCTATAACAGTCTCATTAGCTTAACCGCAGTCCCGTAGCGTTTTTTTTTAAACTATAATAAATTAAAAGAAAACAGATAGAATAGAAAAATAGTAGAGCAAGCTAGTGTTAGAGGCTTTGTTTTGCTTTTGTTAATTGTATAATAAATAAAAAAGAAAACAAATAGAATACAAAAGATTAGAGAAGCTAGTGGTTTTTTTTTTTTGTTTTGTTTTTTTAAAGAAAACAAGCAGTTAGTAAATAAATAGAGTGCAAGTCTAAAAGGGGCAAGTTTTTAAAAAATTATTTTTTTATAAAGAATAGATTAGAATAGAGAGTGCTAGAGTTAGAGGGTCAAATAAAGATGGAAGAGATGTGTTTTTAGCCATTTCTTGAAGATGGCTAAGGACTCAGCTGCTCGGATTGAGTTGGGCAGGTCATTCCACCAGGAGGGAACATTTAATTTAAAAGTCAGAGATTAGTGATTTTGTGCCTCTTTGAGATGGCATAATAATACGCCGTTCACTTGCAGAACTCAAGCTTCTAGAGGCACACAACTCTGAAGTAATGAATTTAGGTAAAAGAGTGCCAGCCAGTGGTGGTTTTTGGCAAACATTAATGCCTTGAATTTTTTAATGCGAGCAGCTATTGGTAGCCAGTGCAAATTGATCAAAAGAGGTGTGACGTGCACTCTTTTCGGCTCATTAAAAATTAATCTAGCTGCCGCGTTCTGGATTAATTGTAAAGGTTTGATAGAACTGGCTGGAAGACCTGCCAAGAGAGCATTGCAATAGTCCAGCCTGGACAGAACAAGAGCTTGAACAAGGAGTTGTGAAGCATGTTCCGAAAGAAAGGGCCTGATCTTCTTGATGTTGAATAAAGCAA
The DNA here is from genome assembly GCA_018155175.1 of Sinocyclocheilus anophthalmus. Lineage (NCBI taxonomy): Eukaryota > Metazoa > Chordata > Actinopteri > Cypriniformes > Cyprinidae > Sinocyclocheilus > Sinocyclocheilus anophthalmus. The sequence goes on along the minus strand of JADLZN010010783.1, from coordinate 167,986 downwards.
ATCTGCAGGACCAGGAATTTTTAGCAATGTGGTCTGAGAAAGTCAGCAGCTCATCAATCATAACGCCAAGTTTTCTGGCTGTTTTTGAAGGAGTTATGGTTGATGTGCCTAACTGGATGGTGAAATTGTGATGGAGCAATGGGTTTGCTGGAACCACAAGCAGTTCTGTCTTGGCAAGGTTGAGCTGAAGGTGATGGTCCTTCATCCAGCAAGAAATGTCTGTTAGACAAGCTGAGATGCGAGCAGCTATCGCCGGATCATCAGGATGGAATGAGAACATGGGCTCGCAAAATTTAAAAATCCCTGGTAACACTTCGGGCAGGCATTCTTCAGGTTTTGGTAGCTATCCAAAAAAGATGCTAAATACATGTTATTAGATTGTATAATTTTCGATATTTGAAGCAAAAACAGAATGGTCTGGTTTTAGCTTTGTGAATGAGATGCAAATGTCACTCTCTGACAGCAGGTGACACTAATGGAACAGCAGGTGTTTATAGGCTGCTGCCCCTTTAAGACCGAATGCACGTATCTAATATAATGATGCACAGGAGATTTCTTTCTCCACTGTTTATGTTAATTTAAGACATAACCGACTGTGTTTACGAGAATACTTGCAGAGACAATTATTTTGAGATAATTTTGTGTGTATGTATTCATTCAGAAGCAAGGATGCGCAATTTTTTTTTTGAAATTGTTTGAAACACGGCTCTCTGTGCACGCTTTGAATGAGTGCGTGCAGAAACCAGCATGCTAGCTCCGAACACGTGCAAATGTTTTAAAACGCTTGAATGTTTAAATTGGTAATACTTAGAAACACGTGTAAATGATAAACTATGATTCGTGTCACCCCTACAAGCGAGTGAACAATGCGAATCAAGTAAGGAATTTTATATCACTATTCAAGATAGCCCGTCGGGCAGGGCGGTGATATATTTTGGTAGCCCGACTGGAAAACACAATAGCCCTGGACGTCGGGCTAGCGATTAGGCGAGCCCTGGAGAGGTAGAGTTGAGTATCATCAGCATAGCAGTGATATGAAAAGCCATGTTTTCTGAATGACAGAAACCTAGTGATGCCATGTAGACAGAGAAGAAAAGTGGTCCAAGAACTAAGCCCTGAGGCACCCCAGTAGTTAGATGTTGCGACTTGGACACCTCACCTCTCCAAGATACCTTGAAGGACCTATCTGAGAGGTAAGACTCAAATCACTGGAGTGCAGTTCCTGAGATGCCCTTTGCCAATAGGGTTGACAGGAGGATCTGGTGGTTAACCGTGTCAAAAGCAGCGGACAGATCCAGCAACATAAGTATTGAAGATTTGGAATCTGCTCTTGCCAGTCTTAGGGCTTCAACAACTGAGAGCAAGGCAGTCTCGGTTGAATGTCCACTTCTGAAACCAGACTGGTTGCTGTTGAGGAGGTTGTTCTGTGTGTGAAAGGCAGAGACTTGGTTGAACACAATTATTTCAAGTGTTTTTGCTATGAAAAGTAGAAGGGAAACCGGTCTGTAGTTCTCTAAAAGAGTTGGGTTAAGGGTGGGTTTCTTAAGTAGTGGGGTTATACGAGCCTGCCTGAATGCTGAGGGGAAAACACCAGTGTGAAGGTATGTGTTAATGATGTGAGTGAGTGCAGGTACAACTGCAGGATTAATGGCTTGAAGGAGATGAGATGGAATAGGATCAAGAGGACAAGTAGTAGGATGATTAGAAAGGATGAGTTTGTAGACTTCTGCCTCAGAGAGCGAAGAGAAGGATGTGAATGAGTGTATGTTTGCTGGTAAGATGTGTTTGACTGATTGTGGTGTGGAAAATTGTGCACTGATGGTTTTAATTTTATTAATGATGAATGTGGCAAAGTTGTCAGCTGTTAGAGTTGATGAAGGAGGGGGAGGAGGAGGACAAAGGAGGGAGGAAAATGTTTTAGAGAGCTTTTGAGGGTTAGTTGAATTGTTAATTTTGTTATGATAGTAGTGGACAACAGTAGAGCAACAGTCTACTAGATTTGTACATTTCCTGAAGAAATTGTGCCGTTTTCTGTTTTATTGTGTGGTAGACAATAATCAGTATTTGGATGACTTGGAAAAGTAATAGCACATATCTTTTCAACCAACAACACTATTTTCATTGGCAGATTTAATATTTAGAGTTAGTGGTTACTATCTTTGGGGTAGATATGTTTAACTTAACTACAGCAATTAAAAACTGCATACATTTTTTTGTCAGAATTAAAGGTAACACTTTAGGTTAGGGAACACTATTCACTATTAATTGGTTATTTATTAGCATGCATATTACTAGCATACTGGCTGTTATATAGTGCATATTAATGCATGACCATATTCTAGATCCCTTAACCCTACCCAATACCTAAACATAACTACTACAACAACTGCCTTACTTCCTATCAATAAGTAGCTAATTAGGAGTCTAGTGAGGGAAAACTCTTAGTTAATAGTGAATATGTGTTCCCTAATCTAAAGTGTTGCCAAACTAAACATCTAGCCCATTCCCTATATTATGAAGAAAATTTTCCAAACACTTTCAAAATTACACAGCAGTCTGACAAGACTAGCTCACTAAAAGCCCAAATTCTTGTGTTGTTCTTCAGTTTAATTACCCAAAACATGTCTAGTATGATTCCATGATGGATGGACCTTTGACTCACAAGCTTTCTGAGACAATGAATATGAACCTGGTTTACAGGATTTTTGCATTGCCTGAGGGAGGACACATGGCCTTGGTCCATGGCCTTACTGGAATGTAACCGTTAACATAAAAAATTCACCCCATTCTGTGTCCCCATCCCTGACAGCACTCCTCAATGGAGAGGCCTGGCAGCCTCACTTAACGGCACCCTGCGGAAAATCACACCACCTTTGAAAGTCTACTAGACCTGCCCGTCCTGGCAAACAGTCCCACTTTTTAAGAGGGTAAATACATAGGGCACTTAGTCAGCCTTGGCTCCTGCTAGTAAAGCACACATTAGGGAATTACAGTGAGTACACTGAGGACCTCCGTAGGAAACCCTGCCAGTTTGCTCTTTAACTTGGCAAATGCTTGTCACGTTAGCAATCAACCTACTTAAAGTGGCATTAGGCCACAAAGGGGTAGCCTACTAAGATAAAAATACATTAAAGAGAACAAAAGCAATGAGGCTTTTAATTAAAATTTTCCATGTGTTGCTTGCTGTTCCTTTTTAATTAATTGAAAAATATTTCAGTGTATTGTTAAAATCTGTACAAATATATATAATATGATTATTTAAAAGTGTATTTAACCTTCTCATCTCAAATCTCTTGCCCAAACAGGAAATGCACGAGAAAAAAATGTTTGTTGTTTTGCTTGTGTCCTATAAAACCATCAGTGCATTTCTTGACACTTGATAAAAGCCAGATTTATAATTATGCATATTAAAATCTGCAGCATTCCCCAAATCCTTTTAAGTAAAAAAAAAAACCAATCTCCATTTACAAATCTCCATCCTTAACTCAGAAAAGGCCCATAAAAATAAATCACAGGCTCTGTAAACAGACCTAGTTCGTGTTGATTGTGTGACCAGAGAATGACCCCATACTGTTATTCTACCTTCACCATCCTCTCAGAAATCCCTTTGTCCTCTAAAAAGTGATGGGATTCATTCTGTGGCCCCAGTAGCCCATGACAACAGGATTTTACTAGCACTGCAATGCTGGCCCAGGCCAGAGCAGATGTTTTGTTGACACCTGACCCTCAGCCAGATGAAACACAGGGGGTTTCCACCCACTGCGCTCCAATCTGCCATCTGCCATTGAAAGGTCACAAAGTAAAGGGGGTTGTCTCTCACAACAAAAAGTTAAAGTCTAACTTGGAGGCCCTTTAATGGTTGAACTACAGAACTGAATACAGAATACTGTAAATAGTGGCTGTAAGGACAATGAATGAATGTCCAAAACATCATACTACAAGTGTAATTAAAGAATATTTTATTACAACAGTGTTTGTGCACAATGTTAATAACCACAGATCAATTGTTCCTTCTTTTTTTCTTACAAAAAGCAAATATCACAGTTAAAGTAAGGCAACTAGAAATGAAGCTAGTGTTCTTGTTAAAGCACGTACATGAATTCTTGCTTAAATGTTTATTATTTAAGCCAACAATTGGGGTGGGGATACTGCTGTGTTTTTCTCTATATAAAGTCATTTTATTTTATTCAAAAAGGACACAAAAACACCATAAATGTATAATGTATAACATATAAAGTTAATCCATGTTAGGCCTACTCATGCAATAAATTCCATGTCTATCTGAAGTTGATATAATTTTTGCAAAAGTTTACAAAAATTACACACTTTATTCACAAAAAATGGCCTGAATGATTCTTTCATAAATCGGACTGATTTATGGTTGCAGACCCGGTTGCAGAGCTTCTCATGTTAACAGTAACATTTTAAAATATTACAGTTTTTACTATATCTTTGATCAAATAAATGCATCTTTCATAAGCATAAGAGCCATTTCTTTACAACAAATCAATACTTTTATCCAGCAAGCACACATTAAATTGATCAAAAGTGATGGTAATTTAGTTGATACAATTTTTGCACAATTTTACAAAAATTACACACGTTATTCACAGAAAATCTTAACGTCTGCCCTAGCTCATAGCCATGCAAATAGCCATGATCCAGTTCACAAAACTGCCCTGAATGATTCTTTCATAAATCAGACTGCTCCGGTTGCAAAGCTTCTCAAGTTAACAGCTCACTGGAGGGGAAGATTATCGGTAACAATTTACATTTCGGTCTGTTTCTAACGCAAAGCTATCATATGACTTCAGAAGACAACACAAGCTGTATGGACTCTTTTTATGTTACATTTATGGTGCTTCTGTGTCCTATTAGAATCAGTACATTATTTAAACAATTTTATTTTAAACTATCATTTAAACCATATGTATTGTTTTATATTTAAACTATTATTTAATATTAAGTTTATTGTAATATTTAGTGCCCTGTTTACTTGAATTGTAAATACCTTACTAACTGTGATTTTGCTGTGAATTTAACAAGCTGAAATTAGTTACTTTGGTTGTCAGCATTATGTCTTGAATGCCTTTAATAGAGCTTAGTTAATAAGTTGCCCAGAACATTCCTAAAGGCAATTAGCTAGCATTAGTCATTTGTGTGATGAGGTTACCTGTAAGATAGTTGTTAGGTTTTGTTAAGAAGGTCGTTGCACCACTGGCCTGTTTTGTCCCCTTGGGCAGTGCGACAATGACGCAAAATCTACTCTCTTTTAAACCCTAATTTCCTGTAGTCGGGAGTTTAACTCTGAGGAGTCTTTGCAGTCTTGTCTGTTCTTTATGAAACAACGGCCCCGGGCTCTTCGCACTCTCTCTGTAATCACCAGAGGAGACCTGATTCTCCAGGCCCACATCTGTTAGTGTTCATTACGCCTGTGTTTATTTGTCGCTAGTACTGAGGGACCCTATGGGAATGACAGTTCCGCTGAGGAACAGGGAGCAGCTATTAACGGACCCAGTACTTTTCTAATGAGTGTTGCTCCTGGTGGTTTTATGAGGCTAGAGAGAAGGTTAATGTATTCAGATGTCCTTCATGGCACTAAATAGTAATTTTTGAGTGGAATGATGCCGGACACTTAACAGGAAGAGGATTTATTCATTAAAATATCCTCGTCAACCCCTCTGACAGTGTGACAATGTGAGAGGAAACTTCTAAACATCTGCCACTGCCAGGGCTGAATAGAAAAACCACAGGCATTAGCGGGTATTATGCTGTAAGTAGCAGCCATTGTACATTGTGAATTATTTACCTTGATACTGATCACTTGTAATGCTGTGTTCCACAGGCAGATGGTTTAGGTCAAAAGCATCAAACAAAAACAACACACGCCTGGTGTGTTTTGCTGGCTTTTTTTTTTTGTACTTGGCCAGCTGTACATACAGAACACAATCTGGCAATAACAGAATGGACAATCAACGTTTGCTGAATTCCTGATAGAAATAGGGCAGAATCAGATTTCAACTCCCCGACACAAGTCACTTTGGTCAGTCGAGACATTAAGCTGTGCCATAAAGCTGCCAAGAATGGGAAACTCAGCATCTGCGGTGATATGATAAGAGACTACAACTTCTCTTCCTTTGGCACTGGTGTCCATTTCCTGTATCAAAATACAGCAAGGAACTCATCTCTAGAAAGCAAACCGACAGAGCATTTACTGAAACTGTCCCACACAATCAAGTGGTCATTCTGGATTACTGCTTTAGAAACACCACACATGGCCCAGGGTGTGAATTACAATTATTTTGGCTCAAATTTACAAACTAGGGATCATAAATATACAGTGACACGCTATACTAATATAAAAACGCAAATTAAAATGCATCCTGCATAAACTGACTTAAATATATAAGAGATTATGCAAACGCTTATGTCAATAACAAGTAATTTTTTAAAAAATATATCAATACTTTCATCCTGCAAGTATGCATTAAACTGAACAATTGATCAGTGATGGTAATAACATTTACGATGCTACAAAAATTTCTACTTCAAATAAATGCTGTTCTATTGAACTTTTTATTTATTAAAGAATGTATCACTGTTTCCACAAAAATATTAAGAAGCAACTGTTTTATACATTGATAATAACAATAATTTTAAAATATATTAAAACAGAAAACTGTTAAATTGTTGTAATATTTTACGATATCACTGTTTTTACTGTATATGTGTTCAAATAAATGCATTCTTGATAAGCATAAGAGCCATTTCAAATAAATACTGTTCTTTTTAACTTTCTAGTCATCAGAGAATCTTGAAAAAAACAACTTAGCACTGTTTCCACAAAAATGTTAGGCAGCAACTGTTTTGAACATTGATAATAATAAGAAACAGTTTATTTATATTAGTGTATCTATGATCAAATAAAAAGCCACCTAGAACACCTCAGTAACCAGTTAGAAACAGACTCACTTCAGTAACCGAATAGAAAATAATGAAGCTATGTTGGCAAAATGTTACTGCAAGTTTTGAAAAGTCTAGTTGAAAAATAGTTACAAATGAGGATGTCAGAAACATTGTCTATGCTTAGCAACACTTGACTTCTGTAGTCCATAATTTTCAAGGTGGGGGGCAAGATGTTATAATTCCAACCCACAAACACTTGATCGAAACTGCAACTAAGCTCTAAGTATGAGATGAATAATTAGATGGATACATGTTAGTAATGAATTAAAACAAGGCTTATCCCACCGACATCAGTTTTGCAGCTCTGTATTCAAATCTTTATGACTCTATTGGGACCCAATCGGAAGACACTGAGCTCTTTTTCCACATTACATTAACAGCCGCCCATCAAAGACATAGTCGGAAGGTCTGAAGTTCGCATGTGAACTTCTCCTCATCTCCCTCCAGTCTTGCATCTCTCATCTCCTTGTCGAACACTAATCCTTTTGATTCAAATCTGCCGTCCCTCATACATACAAGGAATTCAGATGTGGAGGCTGGTTTGTATTACTGTCAGTTGGTCTTCTGGCCTTGCCAAAGCGTCAAAGATAACGACTCACTCACTCCTTTACGAGCCTGTCAGAGTGCCAGATATGAGTGTTTGGTATTCCTGGTATGGAATGTCAAGTAGAACCAACACATCTTCCCAAAACAATATAAGACTAGCTGAACAACACTTGATTTAAAATGATCTACCTGCAGTTACACTTTATATGTTTCTACATAGATTTTACTCTTCATGTGGCACATTAAATTATTGCAATGTGAATGTTTTATTGTTTGTCAATGAATATAATGTACTTTATATTTAAATGAACTTCTTTTAATAAAGTAAAAAAACTGATTCAACCTGACTAAATCAAACCAACAGAAGTCATTTTAGGGTAAAAAAAAAGTAATAAAATTAAATAAAGTTGCACATTTTCACTTTTTCTAATGTGTTTGTTTTTACTTTTTTCTTACTTTACCTTTTGTCTGGATAAAATGGTGTGAACTAAACATTTTAATGTTTAACAAGCGTGTTTTAGGAGCCCTGCAAGCACAGTTAATAATATTTGGTCAGGTAACATAAAAAATTTATCTCTTATGAAACCATTAACTACTAGTTAAATGTTCTGTCTACATATTTAAACATTACTAATCCTATTATTAATTATTCAAAAATAATGTGTATCTTTTTATGTTATTTATAAATGTTATTTAATATGACTGAATCAACTGAACCTACATTCAATCATTTTTAAGAAGACGTTTTGAAGAATATTTCATCTCTAATCAAAGTCAAAAGGGGTGCAAACCCCACTGACTTTCATTTATGCACAAACAAACACTGAGACATTTCTCAAAATATCTTCTTTTGTGCTCCACAGAAGAGAACAAAATTTCATACAGGTTTGGAACAACATGAGGGGGAATAAATAACGACAGAACAAAATTTTTAGGAGAAGTACCTCTTTAAGAGAACAACTGCACATTTTCAGTATTTACAGTGCGGCGACTAAAAGCGAAAAATATGTCATAAAGCATTTGATGGCATTCACAATGGATCCATTTGATTAGAGGGACAGCATGGCCAAAACTGACCTACGAACTCGCTTTTTGCCAAAGTTTGTCAGATGTTGCAGGACCACCAGTCTGCATTTGTTTGTCCACCAGTTGCATTTGAACAATAGATAAAAGGTACTAGACATAGTAACATGCCATCCTGAGCGGGAGAGCGGCTTTCGCTTGTATCTCCATGTTTAATTAGAGGAGTCTGAGTATGATAGGGCACAATGGTGGCTTTGTGGCCCGACTGAGGCAGGGAGGCTGCCAGACAGAATTAAGATGTGGCCCACCGCCAGCGTGGCTCCATGTGCTCGCAGTCCACTGAGGGAGACCAAAAACAAAGCCGCCACCATCCCGCTTCAAATGAGCCCTGCCAGTGTGCTCCTCCATAGCCACCCTGATAAACTCACTGATAGCAGGAGAAAGACAATGCAACCATGGCCAAATGCTTGCAACCCAATCCCGCATTCACATCACTGCTTAAGTAAAAAGTACAGAGGGCCAAAGAGAGTTAACCCTTTTAGAAAATTGACCAACACAATTAGAGCAAAGAAGCAGTCGACCATCGTGTTCGGGCGCAGTAGATAATTGCGAGTTATGTGATGCTATGCGAGCTGAGGCAACCTGTTTGCTCTTGATTTTCCAATGGTGCAATGCTACCAATTATGAAAACATCCAGTCCAATTACACTCTACTGCCATCTGTCCTTCTAATGTAAATCACAGAGATTGAAAGAGCATTCAAAATAGGACAAAACACCCGAGCAGGGGAAGGGTGCGCAAGGGGGGGTCTCAAGCATTCTGGGAAGCCTCAAACAGATTAGTCACACAGAATTAATCTAGACTGGAGTACAATGGTCGCCAAGCTTCTGGCAAACCCCAGCTGTCATTCCATAAAAGAAAAGCGAAATAAGATTTAGGGCTCCGGCTGTCTCCGAGACTTGGGCTGGAGAAGTGGCCCGTACTCACGACCAGCCAGAGGTGGGTGATGCCCTAGGCCCTCTTCATCAGAGGTTGTGTATGTCATTCATTTGCTGAGGAAACGTTCTTCAAGGAGAGAAGCGTACTTTGCTTTTGTTTAGAAGGTTGGGATTCAAATTGATCGCTTGTGTTCTGGTATACAACTGTTTTTTAATGCATCGCTGAAAATTTGAAACTTTTGGAACCGGATCACAATGACATTTCATATCAGTGATGTGTGCAATTCTGAAACAATGTATTAAATTCCTCCACAGGGTATTGATGTGGTTCAAAAACTGCAATTTTATGTAATTGAGTTCAATTACTTACTTGCATTCCCCCCTCCCGTCTGCAGTAGGTTCACATGTACCACCATTTTGACATTTTTCTGAGCATTCCAGGCCTGGAAACATAGAAACAGGGTTATAAATTTCTATTAAGTACTGCATGAGTCGATCCATATATACTGTCTGTCAAAGGTGGTATATCATCCTTAATTTTTAAATATTAATAAGAATATTTAATACACATTCTTACATTTTCAGTTTTGTTCCAAACTATGCAAAAGTTGGTAAGATACTGGGCAAAAACCCGAAAGAAAGTGTGACTCCTAACACCTTAAAGTGATGTTTGTGGACAGAGGAACTTGACAGCACACTGCTGTGAGAATTCTTCATTCTGAAGCTGTCCTGGGGAATGTATTATGGCAAGCTGTTTTAACATTTATTCTTTAAAACCAATTAATATATGTTATGTTACTTTTACTTATTGTCTATACTAGTACTTTTATTTAATTACAAGTAAGCAATCCAAAGTGACTAGTATCTTTTTTTCACTAATACCTATTCATTATATGCTAGTATAACTTCCTATAGTGACTGTATATTTAATTGGCCACTATAACTATTTCTTATCTTATTAGTTAAATAACTTTTTAAGTGTTACATACAATGCCTAATCAGGACTTACTATGAAGATTTATTTAAAAAAAAAATACAAGTAATATAACTGGAATATACTAATTCTAATAAATGGGTTTGATTAGTACAAGGGAAACTTGAATATATACTGCTACTTGAATATATATGTAGCTACTAGAAACAGTTGGAATGCATATTAGTCAGAAGTGAATAGTGTGGGTAAAAATTAAATTAATGAAATGTTACTATTGGTAAGTGACTAAAAGCAACTGAATAAGTATTAATATGTAATGAATAGGGTAGCCTACTTCTAAGACACTGTTACCTATCAGTAGTAACTAAAGAAATTACAAAAGACACTACTTAGCCTAATTATATTAACATTACTTGTTAATATTTACAAATAAGCAGGCTACTTAATAAAAATAGATAATAGCTGCAAGCAATACAAACGGCTTGCCATAATGAACGTTGGGTAGCATCTAACTGCAAAAGTGTTGAAACTTCAGTCAAACTGCTCTAGAGCAATAGGCTATTTGACACTATTGCACTGTATGAACTGTAGTATCGAAACCGCCATGTGGTGTAACTGATTCAAAAACACATTTGGATGCGTTCAAAACTGTATCATTACGAGCGACGTACGAAAATTGTTATGCCAACTAAAAAGTTGGATATGTATATTTTGCGTAAGAGACTAAGAGTAAAACTAGAGACAAGTTAGCAGTGTTAGTCCAACGTAGTTTTGATAGATACTTCGTGATACCGTTACAGGTAACAAAGTTAAAGTTCAGTCTACAGAATATCAAACGATTTATCATGTCTGCTCTTTATGCCGTTTGAAACAAGTGAATAAGCTGAGTACTGACATCAGTGCGCAACAAGGGAATTCTTCTCGGACAAGGTGTTTAATTTTACAATAAATGTCAGAAATAAACGTAGACTATTTATTAGAAATCATGTTAAGCATAATGTTAGAATAGAAATTGCGACTGGCGGCTAATGAAGAAAGCATCTTATGCAACGTACCTTGCGTCAAAGTAAAGAGTGATTTCAGAAGAATTAGTTTCACGAGGAAAAGATGCATTCCTTCTTATGGATAGTTGTGGGATTCCACGCAGGCTTAACATATATCCAACATTGGTCTGTTCAAGAAAAGGAAATGAATCACGCAAGTATAAAAAATAGATCCAAAAACAGCACTTGTGGCTTGTGCTCGCGAACTCCGGTGCCGCTCGTGCAGTCTCAGCTGAGTGAATGAGAGAGATCATGCATTCTCTTGCTCTCATCCAGAGGCTCCTTCCGCCACACCACTTCACGAGCTGTAGCCCTAGCCATTCATTTACTTGACAAACTTTCTGAAATGGCAAAAAACACGCCCTGCCTTTAAACTCGGTTGGGCATTTCAAAACATGTAAACGGGAAAATCTCAGAACCAAATTACTCGATGCTGTTTAAACTATGATTTCAATCATTATCGAAAGACAACGCATGACATATCGAGTTTTATATGGCTCTTGATTAAAGCCTACACTGTAAAAATGTCAAGCTTCAACTAATTATTTAGTAACTAGATTCGCAGAAATTTTACGTCAGAGGGGGGAAAGGGCTCCAAATGTCTTCTCTTCAAAGTGTTATCTGAATTCTTATTTTGTTGTTGTTGTTGTTTTGTAGTTATTTTGTAGGCTCAACCTTTACTGAACTAGGTGTATCTAGTTTTTAGCTAAAATGTTTAAATTGGTCAAACATTTAGAAAACTACAGCAAGTTATGTCAATTAAAATGTAACCATTTACTCCATGTGTTTTATATGTTACCTCAACTAAGATTTATTATTTGGGCATCATAAGAATTTGCTGTGGAACTAGTTATTACATTTTATATATTTTTGTAGTTTAACAAGATTATTAAAAATGATTAACTGGTGTCTTTCAATCACTAAAAACACACATTACAACACATAATAGCTTTTATTTAATAACAGTCTGCACTTATAACATTTTTCATACAGACTAAACATACAGACTTGAAGAAAAAAAAAGTCACCTACATCTTGGATGGACTGAGGGTCAGTAAATTAACAGCAGGTTTTCATTTTTGGGTGAACTATCCCGTTAAAAAACCTTCAGTTGATAACATTTCAATTGTAATACAACTGCAAATTTTATTTTAAACATTTGTTTAATTAACTAAAAAAAAGACTAAACAAGCTAAACAAAATGTTTGCAAACAAACATTTACAAATACTGTTACTGTTACTATACTGTTCACAATTACATCTTTAAAATGAGGTAGAAGTCAAAAAAATGAACCAGGTGTTACAGTATATAAAATCAAGTAAAGTCACATTTATTTATATAGCACTTCATACAATACTGATTGTGTCAACGCCGTACTAAGACCTAAATAGGTTCTTCAATTCTCCTGCAACACAAGGCTGCAACACATGTCAGATTGAGCAGAGGACTCATCTGGTTCCAAGGTCTTGTCCCCAATGTGTGTTTAAATATATATAGTCTAGGTTTTAAATAAAACGGTCCTGCCTGTTGTTGATAAATACCAGTGGTAACGTTTACACCTTTTAAATATATATGTTTTGATAAATTCAGTCTAAGTCAAGTAGTTGATATTCTGAAATGTTTACTGGATTTGAAAATAATCCTTCATTTAGTGTTTTTAAAATATATTTGTGCAGACTTAATATAATATGTCTTCTCAACTAAGCCCAAGCAAATAAAATTAGTTCAACTTAAATATTTTTGCCCTTCCAACATTTTGTTAATTGGATTTTTTACAGTATGTCACTAGGGGAAACCACCTGCCTAAAGAAATACAAATAAATTAATAAAACAGTAGCCATTCATTTTTCACATAATTTATTATTTATTTGTTTTATGCCAATTTTTTTACATTCTTATTTCTTTGTAATTATTATTATTATTATTATTATTATTATTATGGGGGATTTTGTACTCCATATACACCAGAGATTTTTTTATGCATGATTTATTGATAGTGCAAAGTAAATGCAGAAAGTTCAAGTGCTTTTTTAAGATAATGTCATTTTGACTTTTAGTATAAAACAGTAACAGTTTCCACAGTAACATGCATTACCTAATTATTATCATGTGTAGATACAGTTTAAGGCTACAGATTTTTCTCAGTTTGATTTGCATGAGTGATGCTGGTTGCTGATAAAGTGTGCTTAGGGGTTGAAAATAGTTACATATACAATCTGCAGCATGCTGTGGTTTGGGGCATGACATTTTTATTTCTCAAACTGTACATATTTATTCTATTTTGTTTTGAGTCAGACTGTTATGTTCAGAAAGTTATCATACAATTTAACGTTTAAAATGTATATAACATAAGCTAGTTACATTTCATATTCTACATATCTCCAGTTTAGGCACTGATGCCTCTTAGTTGGCCTGTAGTGTTCAACCATCTTAAAGGTGACTGTTGTTAAAAGGAGAACCACCAGAGAGCCATTTGATGTTATTAATAACCGCCATCATTCTTCTGATTGAACTTCTTCAGTTAAAGTATTTAACATAAATGCAGTGTACCATGGTTTACGTGCCCTTATTACAAGTATAAATACTTGTGAAAATCTGTTCATGGCTCAAATAATGCCCCTAAAAAATTTAAATAAAGTTTGTTTTTGACACTGACCAGTATTTTAAACATGAAAATAACAGCAAAACTCAAAAGGGAAAAGATCTTAATTTCATTAAGAGGTGAGAACTCTAGTCAGGTCCTAATTACATCTCCACGGACCTACAAATTTAGGCCGCTGCTATCTATTTTTTATGGAATTGTGCAATGCAAAGTCAGAACATGCAGTGATGAATCACAACACAAAGGTTATTCACGTTCTCACTTTCTCTGAACACAACTGGAAAGTCCCTGTGCTCCATAGCTGTGAACCACAGGAGGAATATAGCAATCTTTGGAGTATCAGGCAGAGAAAACAGACATGCTTTGAAGTTAGGCTGCAATTATATGTGACAGAATCATCTCCTGACAGTAATGAAAGCAACACTATTCAGACCGTGAATGATCTAGGCTTGTAGTAAGCCTGCTTGAGAGACCACATACAGTATTAAGCACATCTGAGTTAACTACAGTTAACCTTGGCCAATCAGGTTATGACAAGTTGGGAAAAGACACTAGAAGCAGCAGTTTTGATGGAAGAATGCATACATTTACACTGATCAACTTTTACAGTTTTTTCTTTAGAATACTGGATGATGTGTGGTTCTTGAAAAAATCAATATCAGAGAATGAATGTATTGTTATGGAGTAGACTAACCACTCATATTAAAACAAATTAAGGAAATTGTAACATTGTCTGATTATTTACTCTTAAATGCGCACTTGGGTGGGCTGAGTCACCTGGGTGATTTGATGTTTCGCCAAAATCTCTGCACGAGGCATGATGCATAGTCGGGCACATTGTCGTGATGAATCTGCCAATCAGTTGTATTTTAAGAAATGTACAAGACATAACAGTATAACAGTGAGTAAATTATGACCATATATTTATTTTTGTGTGAACTGTTGGCTTATTAATAGCACAGTAAAAGTAGAGATAGACAAATAAAACTGTAAATCGCTTCAAACTTATTAGGAAACTTAAGCACTGAGGACACAACACTAGTGTGGTTGGAAGGCCATTGTAATGGTCAAAGACAGGTGATGGAAAAAGCACTTATTGTGAATGACCTGCATATAGAAATCACTGGCATGAAAGACCAGATTCGTAAATTGTTCTAAAGTTGTATAAGAAAAAATGTTTGAATAATTGTGCCTGGAGCGTAATCACACACAAGAGGACTGATGTATTTGTAGAATTAGTAAGCAAAGGGTGTGACTTGCATATTTTAGCACACGCAGGCAGAGTTTTGTGTTTCAAATACTTGCGGTATCCTATAAACCTTTGCATGTGTGTGTTGGCGTATTTGTGTCTGTAATTCAAAAGGCTTCAGGTAAGGTGAGGTTGTGCAGGCAATGTCTCAAGATGTAGTGTGACCTGAGGGCCAGGGAAAACTAAGAGACTGTAGAGGAGGTGTTCACGATAAGGAGATAATTGGAGTTGTGTGTGGACATGCAGGAACACTTCCCACACTCAAAGCTGGCATCAGAAGCGTGAGAACTGACATCCTATCTGGCACCTGCATGTGCTTGCAATGTTTGACCGTTGTTTGCATTTCAATTTGTGTATTCTCTTTTGTAAGTAAGCAGCTTGTCTTAATTCCATGTGTTTCTAAATGACTCCTACACCAGCCAAAGAATCCATTTCATAAGTGGCTCTTTAAATCTGATGAATCACTTCAGAGAACGAGACAAGCCTTACATACTTGGTGAAATGAATTCGGGGAACAGTTAAAGGGATAATTCACCCAAAAATTTAAATTTTGTCATCATTTACTCACCCTCAAGTTGTTCCAAACCTGTATGAGTTTGACACAAATGAAAACATTTGGTAACCAAACAGTTGATGGTAGCCATTGACTTCCATAGTATTTTTCCCATACTGTGGAAAACAATGGCTATCATCAACATGATTCAAAACATTTTATTTTGTGTTCAGCAGAAGAAAGAAATTCATACAGCTTTGGAACAACTTGGGGTTGAGTACAGTACATGATAACAGAATTTTCCCTATTCCTTTAAAAAAAAAAATTTTTTTTATTCCAATCAACGGGAAGCCATGAAACACCAATAATCCCAAATGTGCTCTGTGAGTCTATTAAAAAGCATTTGTGGTGTTTTTCACAACAGTTATGTCATGCTAAAAAGAACAGTAGGTTTTGTGAGTAGAGGCTGTAATTGTGGACTTCTGTGCATATCTGTGGGGGATCGAGTGAAACCCACAAACCACAACATTCCAGGCGCCACTGTGTGCTACTACAGTTTTCTATTACTAAAGACCCTCTAATTGGATATTTATAGAGGTTTTATGTGTCAGGACAATCCATCAAGGATTTTAGATGTGAAAGTGACACTAGCAAGCAGCTCAAATAGTAGCTACTAAATGGCCCACTTGAAAACATTCAAAATATTTTCCCTCACAATAGAACTCCATAAATATCCGACAGTATACTTCATGACTTACAATGATTATTTATAAACATATGAAGATATACTGTATATCACCACACACCACTAAACCAGTACAGGTTTTATTCTATGGATGTACATTCTTATTCACACTGCTGGTCTTTATTAATGAATAAGTGAATATGGAAGTGACATACTGCAAAGTAATTATTGTAGTGGAAAGAAAACTCTTGGAGTACAGTTCATAAGAGGCACATCAGAGATAAAAATGGTTTCCCACAATTGTTTGGGGACTCATACTGTTTATTAGCAACAATGATATATTATTAATAAAAACATTTGACAATCTGACCAGTTTTATACAATAAAAGTAACGTTAGAGGTAATACAATCTCAGAAAAAAGGTACAAAAGCTCTCACTGTGGCAGTACCTTTTCTAAAGGTGCACTTTTGTACCTTTTAGATACTAATTTGTACACTTTAGGTACTAATATGTACCTTTAAAGTAACAATATGGACTTTTTAGGCACAAATGTGTACCTACTGAAGAGGTGCTGCCCCAGTGACAGATTTTGTACCTTTTTCTGTCCCTTTGATGCATACTGAAATCTATATCCTAAAAATAAAAACCACAAAAAAAAAAAAAAAACAACAAAAAAAGAAAAAAAAAAAAAAAATGGTAAAATACATATTGTGGTGTTGATAAACAGTACTATGACTTAACCATGCAAATAATGGTATTGAAGGAATAGTTATTAAAAAAAAAACATTTTTTTGAACATGAAATTGAAGTCAGTGGTAACAAAATCTGTTTGTTTACCAGCATTTTTAAAATTATTCTCTTTTGTGTTCCACAATCCATACAGGTTTGGAGCAACATGAGGCTGATTGCGAGAATTTTGTCACACTTTATTTTAAGGTCAAATTCTCGCTATTAACAAAGCATTAATATGACTTTGCCTCAGTAAACTCCTAATTTGCTGCATATTAATAGTTAGTAAGGTCTTGTTTAGTTTAGGTATTGGGTAGAATTAGGGATGTAGAATATGGTCATGCAGAATATGTGCTTTATAAGTACTATTGAACAGCCAATATATTAATAATAGGTTTATAGTGAGAATTGGTCCCATTCTCACTATGTAGATAATGTCTACATAGTGAGACATTGATAATGTTACTGAATATTTTCATATAGGCTATTAATAGCACAGAAACAAATATCTTCAAAAATAAGTTTATTGTTTACTGACCCATTTAAAATGATTTAATGGAAGATATAAACAAACTAGAGATATACATAAAACTGTAAAACACTTTGAACTTATTATGAACTTAAGCACTGAGGAGGCAAAAGTGTTGTTGAGAAGCCACTGAAATGGTGAAAGACAGATAATGGACAGAGCACTGTGTGAATGTCCTGCATAAAGAAAACACTGGGATGAAAATAACACACTAGTTCACAGTTCCTGTCACCTCTCATAAATAAACTGATAAATTCTTTATGCTTAGCAGACATACTTGTACATGTGCATGCTGTAGCTTCAGTGGGTGATTAGAGGTAAACCCCATAAACAGACTAGAAAGGATTTAGTGTTTGGTCTTGTGCATTCCTGAAGCTCTAGCACACCTGATTCAGTTCAGCAGCTTGTTAGTAGTAGTGTGTGAGATTAGTGAGATGCCTATAATTTGCCATACAGGGGGTCCTGCACGAATTGATTAAGAACCCTTGGTTTAAACCAACAGACGGACGGGACACCAGGCCAGTGAAGGTGAAGGTCTCTCTTGCTGTGTTCACACTCTGGCAAAGTGCCACTAATCACCAAACTCTTCACAGAGGGTCAGAGGCATAAATAGCTTTAGGATGTGCAAAAGACTTTATTACTGTGTGTGCCAAAAGACAGGACATTATCTACAGTATTTACTTAAACTCAATATGTTTCATTGCAGCAGCATCAAAGATGCCGTTACAGAGGTAATTATGGATCACACACCTTTACTCTTCTGACTGAGAATTCTGACGCCTGTATAGATGTCTGCTGAATAGGAGAAAGGCCATAACAGTGATTCTTTTACTTTTTTTACTTTGTTTAGCATCAACATGAAAATCCTATTGGTTTTAGAAGAAGTTTCTCTACCATCCACTACCTTTCAAGAGTTTGTGGTCGATTCAGTTTTGTGTGTGTGTGTGTTTCTGAATGTTCACCAAGGTTGCATTTATTTATTACAATTTAAAATAACTGTTTTTATTTGAATATATTTTAAAATGCAATTTATTCCTGTGATGGCAAAGCTAATTTTTCAGCCGATTACTCGACCTTCCACTGCAATGATCCTTCAGAGATCTTTCTCATATGCTAATTTGATACTCAAGAAACATATTTTATTATTATCACTGTTGAAAACAGTTGTGCTGCTTAATATTTTGATGTAAACCATATTACATTTTGTGTCCAGATTGTTTTTAATAAGGGACGGCCAACAACATTTATTTGATATAGAAATCTTTTGTAACAATATAAAAGTCTTTACTGTCACATTTGTTAATGCGTCCTTGCTCAATAAAAGTATTAATTTCTTTTAAAAATCTTACTGACCCCAGATTTTGAACATAAGCATGCAATCCCCCCTAATCACTTAGATTCATTTTATGCCTGATGTTTATTATCTGATGTCTCCTGTTTTACTGAATGAATCCTGCCATTGTAACTTCAAGACTGTCTGTGGGATCTGCATTTAAGGATTTGGTGTTGCTGGAGGACAGCCCACCAAAAAATACTCCCATGTCCTAATTTGTGGTTCTATTTGGTATTTAATCGCTTTCCTTAGTGATCACGCTTGATTTATGCATCCTGCTCCTCCGGATTCTTCTAACAATAGATGTCTGCCTTCTTACTGTTTGAAATATGAGAACATTTGAAGACATTGGCTTCTTGTAGATATGGAGCTCATGTGTTGCAAAGGGCAAGATATGAGGCAAATGGTAAAGCACTTACACCAAAAACCTGTGACATGTTTACTGACTGGCTGTCTGTTAGCTTGTCTGTTTTAGAGAGTCCACAGCTGCTTCCCAGCATTGTACAGAGATACAGCGTGTGGACAGACACCCAGCGAGCATGCAATGCACCATAGAGCTGTAACTGCAGGACAGTTCCCTTACAGGCTTTGTTTTTGGCTACAAAATCACAAACAGGAAGTTGCTTTGGGTCAGTCACACAGAGGTACTTCCCCCTTTTGTTTGTTGGAGGTTGTGTGAAAGTTTGTGGTACAGACCCCATGTCGCCCCATTTCTCTTAATTCTCAACTATCTCTGTGTGCATCCTTGATCATTTAAAGTGCCAAATGTGATGCCAACGTATCTCACATTTTGATCTGTAAATGTCCAATAGTAATCTTTTCTGATAGTTTTAAACCTGTTGCCATGTTGAGTAAAAACTGGGACTATTTTGACTGATTTTTAACTGTTTCTTGACTGTGAACCCCATACGTGGCTTGGATAAGCCTTTTCTTTTGTTATAAGACCAACCTGATTGCATGTAAAACCAGCATAATCTGAGAAATCTGTTCAGACTGTCTGTTTTAATGCTAACATCACGAGACAAGATGTGTATTATGATTTTGGTCAAGCTACAATGATGTCTACTATTACACAAAATAAACTGTAAAAAATACAGTATACAGTCATTTATTTTTAACAAAAAATAATGGAATAAATATGGTAACCACTTAAAGAGTTGTAATGGACAACACATGTATTTTTATGTCAAATAATATAAAAAATATTTGTAGAAGTAAAATATATTAATTGCCTTACAATTTAGGAGAATTACATTGAATTAATATGTATATATAGAACGTATGTGAAGGTTATGAATCACCATAGAGAAAGTGGCATTCCCAGAATTCCCCGTGTGAAGCATCGGATTTGTTCAGATTTTATTTTTAAAAGTTTCTTCCTGAACTTAAACATTGTGTACATTGTAGTGTTTTTTGCAGCAGTTTATTTGTTGGATATTTACAGTATATTTGTAGGTTTTGACAGATTTGCTTCTCGAGTCTTTTAATGATGGATTTGTTTCTTACAAATGCAGGATTTCACTTCACAAGACATTAAGTGATGGACTGGAGTCATTTCAATTACTTGTAAATTATTGTAATGTGTTTATCAGCTGTTTGGACTCTCATACAATAACAAACTCACCTACATCTCGCATGGCCTGAGGTTGACTGCAGATGTCTTTTATCCCCTGCTTTAATTCAAATAAAAGATTTTAGAGTGCAGACCAACATTTGGTATGTTTGAATAAATATAGGTCTTGGCACCTAACCAGCTGGGAGAGCATGGTGAATTGCATTAATCAGCAAATCCATCATTAAGATGTTTTAAACTTCAAATGTTTCGAAATCTATGGCTAAAACATTGATGCGAACCCTCTACATCAGTAATGAATGTGGGGTACCGTTGCGCAACAGTACGGAAAGAGATCAGTAGTCTTAAGGTCGGGGAGTAAACACGAAGAAAGTATATAAACACAAGAATCAAGCAAAAAAAGCCAAGGGGGCGATCAAACAAGGGCAGCAAAGAAAGCTCACTACCATACTATACAGGAGAAGGCCAATGAATATTGTCTGTTTAACATACTAGTGTCAGTCAACTCTTCTATGAATCTGATGAGATACGAACAACAATACGGCCTTTTGTCTGTGATAGGAGGAAGCTGTGTATGCTATGTGTATATGTGTTCAATAGCTCTTCTTACCAGATTAACATACTCAAAATAGGTGCCTTGAATGAATAAATTCTGTTGCAACTGTAGGGCAATGAAACTATATGAATCCTAGACGGACTTACAATAATGACTAGATAGTCAAGAGTTCTACATCTTATATTACAGACTAGTTAAAAACATGGACTCTCATTCTGACGGCACCCATTCACTGCAGAGGAACCATTGGTGCGCAAGTCTGCTATTCTTTTTAATGCTAAATTTCTCCAAATCAGTTATCATAAAGAAACAAACTCATCTACATCTTGTTTGTCCAGGGTCGGTACATTCTCACCAATTTTTCTTTTTAGGTGAATTACTCATTTGTAGAGTCAACATTCTATATAATTATAGAAATTAAATACAGATGTAGATATTGTACATGCAGATATTTTTAAATGCAAGTACAATGTAAAAACGTACACAATAAACGTATTGGATTTAATTATTTTAAATGTTAGTTCATAGTCGTTAAAGACACTTAATATATAATAATCCAGTTTACAATTATACCCTTATTCTTCATTATTGTTTTAATTCCCTGGACATCGTAAATTCTACATAATTTTAGAACTGAATTAAGTGGCGAGTCAGCCTGAAGGACCACTGATCAGAGAAAACACATTGGCTCCATACAGTCTGGAACTCTGGGTAAATAACTACAGTTCATTCATGGGAATGAAGCTTAAATAAAGTTCCACCGCTGGGTCTGTGACACATGGCCCCATAACAGAGATGGCATTCAAATGGCCCTATCTTTAGCTCCTTTTCCCTATTGACTTCTGCTGAATTTGATTTCACAGTCATTTATGCAGTCTGACTTATTGCTCTCGTTGTATAAATAACAACTAACAGGCGTCAACATACACAGTTGTCTATAAACTTTGCCAACCCCTGTGTGTTTTTATGCAAGATAATGTTACTGCAATTCAAATGTTGTTGTTGTACTTCTCTTTTGACATCTGAGGTAATGCTTCTCCAGAGATTTGGGCTGGGAATGTGAGGTGTTAGTTTAATGAATTTAGCCTCTATGCTAGCCTAGCTGAACGGGATCAATCATATCGGTTTTGTTGAAAACATATCATTGGTCCATGAGGAATCGATGACATAACTTCTGCTTCTTTCTTTCTCTAGAGACTGTTATCAGTCACATGTGGCGGGAACAAAGATGCCCGTGTCTCACTAGATGATAAGACTGATGTCATGGTTCAGAAAAAGCACAGCGTACGTTAAATGTTCTTGTTGAATTTTCTTTGAAGTCTTCTCTGTTTACTTAAGTCCCTGTTATCTAATTGGTCTTATCGCATGTGAGCCACCTTTCTCAGAGATTCCTATGGTGGTGCAGCAGTTTTCACAGGCTCCTCAAATGTCCGTGAAGATGCTGGACAAACAATGTGAGTTTTAGTTTTTGACACCATTCAGGCCTGTTCTTGTTCAGCCGGGGAGTGGTGTGAAGTCTTGTGAAGGAAATGCCGTTGAGATGGGAAACCACAAAGGAAAATCTTTAATAAAGAAAGTGGGAGGGAGTGTGACTGCGAGAATGGTGGACAGAGACAAAAGGCTAATTTACGTTCACTAATCCTGTGTAATCATTCTGTTTGACAACATCTTCTATTCAGTGTCCGTAAAAAGAGACTCTGTTTGCGATTGTCTACCACTTTCTCATTATACATACAGTCACCCTTAGGAAAAAAGTTCATTAGGGTCCTTTGCTCAACTCCAAAGAACTCTTTATGCCACAAAGTTCTATATAAAAACAAAGAAGCTTATCTGTACAAAAGAGTTCTCAATATTTTACATTAATTAGGTATAAAATATCGATTGATCAAATGTTTATTTTATATTTCTTAAATATTATTTCAATGAAACAAATATATATATACACACACAGTATATATACACACACACAGTATATGTGTGTGTGTGTTTATATACTGTATATATATTTTTTAATAACAAAACATGTATCAAATGTTATTATCCTGTGTTTGGAATCTCTGAAAGGTTCTGTAAAAGATGTCTTATACAGTATCATCCAAAAATGATGGGATTTTTATTATTATTTAAATGGTGAAATAGACCAACATTTGTAAATAAATCAATATAAACAAAATGTAAATATTATGTAAAATGAACAAGAAGGATTCCAGATTCTAGACTATTTCTAGATTCCTAAATAAAATAAATTGATCATGTGACTCTTTGTACTGATTGTTCAAATGTTATTTTATTAAAGCTCAATATGCTCTCTTGATCATCTCAAATTATGTCGGGGAACCTGATCATCCAGTTTAGAAACAAATCTGTGGAGTTCATGCTTGAATGCTGCTGTTATTAAAGTGAAAGATAAATAAATCAAATACTATAAGACATTATGATATTCGTGTTGTTTTTTCACTTTTCCACTTTTCACTCAGATTGTTATGCAGATAATATAATTTGTCCAGTCTAATCAGTTTGAGTCACTTTTGGACCCACATTTTAAAGAAGATTTAATAGAAAATTCCTAATGTGTGACATATTAGCTCCTTTCAGGTAACATAATCTTAATAACGTGAGCATAATTTTAATGACGTGACTAATAGAGAAACGACATCTGCGTCAGCTCCCAGCAGGATCTGCACTAACCCGAACAAAACAAACAAACAAAGTGTTTATGTTAGAGCTGCTTATTTGCTGACTTAGCTGTGTGTGTGTGTGTACTTGTTTATGCTACATTGTGATAGAAATTTTTGACATTTTTGACATTGTGGTGGTACCGGCCTGCGGTCCCCACGAGGGAAAAAAATTATAAAAAATAGCAAATGATGTTTATCTGAAAGTGTAACAATGCAAACAGGTTTTCTGTAAAGGGGTAGGTTTAGGGTTAGGGGATAGAAAATATCGTTTGGTCAGTATAAAAGTAATAGAAGTCTATGGAAAGTCCCCACAATTCACAGAAACAAATGTGTGTGTGTGTGTGTGTGTGTGTGTCTCAGATTTTCCTCACCTGTCACCTGCCCACATACACCATCACAGCAAACGGCTGGCCTGTGAAACAAAGAAAGCAAGCTAGAGGCAGCAAACAGTGTTTATTATCCAACTTGATATCTCTTTTCCCAGCTTAGTTCAACTAGTTCTGCAACTGAGCCAAATTCCTCCAGAGGTTGGGAACTAAGAGGCATTAGCGGAAAATGACAACTAGCCAAACCTTTCTATTTACAGTAAACACCCAGAAGCCCGGAGATGTCTTTTCTGTGAATGTGTGTTGTGGTTTCAAAAGTCAAGTGTCAAACTATATGTAAAAATCTGTTTGTGGTTAAAAACGGTCTCATCGGAACGGACCTTGTGAAATGCAAATTCATGCAGAAAAACATCTACCAGAGAACTTAGAGTGCCTTATGCTGCAGCAACTTTTGTATGAAAAATTGCCAGTGGCATTTCTGAATATTAATTCTGAGGCTTTTATAAACATGGGACAGCAGTGGAATGCTAGGCATCTGCAGAGAATGCACACAACACTACAACACAACACTAAATTAATGCAATAAACATTCACTAAATTAACAAAATTGCAACATAAAACACCCTTGTGTAATGTACATTAGAGTGTTTTGTGTTATTGATAGCATAAGAAACAAAAAATATAAGAAATAAGCAGAAACACTTTTGTTTATCAAATAAAATCTCATGTAATGTGTCACGCAGGGACTAATGCCTTTTTTACCATTATTAGTATGGTAATTCAAATAGTTTTTCAGAATCCATCAATTTGACTGTATTTTACAGTAAAATTACATATAAAATTAAACTGTTTAATGATCTTAACATATTTACCTATTTTTCTATTGGCAGTCATAGTTTTTAATAATAAAAAAAATGTATATATTTTTAATTGTTTTGTTGTGTCTTTCAAGGGATGTTATTTCTTAACATTGGATTATATAACATCTGTAAATACCTGAAAGAATAGTACTGTTTATTTTTATATGTACACATAAACCATTCAAATATAAACTGAACTGAAACCATTTTTCTTACAATCTTGCAAAATTTATATTTATCTTACTGTACTCTAATGTGGGTTCCACGTAAAAAAAAAAAAAAAAAAAAAAAAAAAAAAACAAAAAAGAAAATGTTTTCCAGATAGATGATTAATTTTTATATTATACATATTTCTACATTATATTTAGTCTGCTTTGGCTTCGGTAAAATGACAAGATAAAAGCCAGTAGCAATTACTGATGAACAGTTACATTCTATAACTTCTATTTAACTTTGAACATCCATTTTATTAGTTAAGGAATTGCGATCAGTAACTATTCAAGTTTTCATAATGTGTATTGTGTCTTCATGCTTCTGCGCCTGTAGAGTTTAAAAGGCCGGGGATGGATATTTTGTTAGATGACAGCATGGGATAAAAGCACAGGCTAATCCATGTATGTGTTTGCTGACAGATAAGGGTGGTTGTGCGTGGAGGGCCATGTGTTTAACCTCACTCAGAGGCCCTTGAGGAGCAGCCATGACAGACTGTGAGAGATCGTTGTGGCCTTAGATGGACATCCAGTTGTTGTCTTTAACATATGAGAGAAAAAAACCCAGGGGGAGGGCGTGGAAGGTGATGGTGAAGCAGGGCGGAAGGGGGGGTCTGTGAGGGATGGGTCTTTTAAGAAATTTAACGGGGTCATAAAGTCAAAAGCATCGTTTTATTTTATATTGTCCTAATAAAAAGAGTATCAGGTGTTTACTTTGAGATAATTTACATGAAATACAGACAGGGGACTCAGGGAAATTAATTTACTTATTATTTTTATTTACTAATTAATTAATGAATTAATTAAAGCTTCTTGGCGTGACAGAGTACACTGGAGAGCTCTGGATCTTGTATTCTCGTCTGTTCTAGGCTGATTTCCTGCTCGTTGTTGTTCACCGGATGAATTGCTCCTGAATAAGCGTATTGTTCTCTTCAATGATAAGCTGGAAGTGGATTGAGTATAGTGCATTGACATTTCAATTTTAAATCTAAGACTGATGTTTTCCATCAATTGATTGTATCTGTCCAAAAGGAAATCACAAAGGATGTCTGGGAAATACAACATTGTAACAGGAGAATTAATTCATACAAAATTGCATGACAAAACTAAATGAAGGAATTGAAGGGTTACATTTCTGGTAAAAGCTTCAATCTCTCTGTCCTCAAGGATGTGTTTGCTATTGTTAACATTATCTACTAATTTGAGGGCACAGTGTCCCCTAAAGGCATTTATTGTGGTGGAATCCACTGCCTGCTCTGTTTAAAGGGTTAGTTCACCCAAAAATGAAAATTAGCCCATGTTTTACTCACCATCAAAGCATCCTAGGTGTATATGACTTTCTTCTTTCAGACGAGTCCAATCGGAGTTATATTAAAAATTATCCTGGCTCTTCCAAGCGTTAGAATGGGAGTAGGTGGGTGTTTTTGTTCAATAGTCCAAAAGTAGTCAAATACTGCGTGCGCATTCTAAAACGTGCCTCACAAGGCTCCGGGGCATGAATAAAGGCCCTTCTGTGGCAAATCGATGCGCTTTTGTTAGACAAATATCCATAAAATATCCATATTTAAAACGTTATAAACACTTTTTTCTCACTTCTGCTGACTGTCATGCATGCAAGCCGTTCCGGCGGATGACGTAGGATGTATGCGTCGTGCACGCACCGGTGATTAGTGACGAACGCGGAAGCGCGGAGGAGAAAGAACAAAACAAAAAGCTGGTCACGAATTAGAAGCACAAAACGAGGATTTGTAAAGAAAAATGTAGGTTGTGGGGGGGGGGGCAACTTTTTTTCGGCTATAACCAAGCAAACTGGTTTTCCTTTGCTAAAGTAAGGAAACTTTGCTTCCTTTGCTCCTGTAAACAAACTCCAGCATCTCAAAAGTGTGCGCGACGCATACGTCCTACGTCATCCGCCGGAACGCCTTCCATGCACGAGAGATACCGGAAGTGAGATAAAAATGTTTATAACGTTTTAAATATGGATATTTTTCTTACAAAAACACATCGATTCGATACAGGAGGCCTTTATTCGCCCCCCGGAGCTGTTTGTGGCACATTTTATTATGGATGTGCATGCTTTATTTGACTACTTTTGGACTGTTGAACAAAAACACCCACCTATTCCCATTCTAATGCTTGGAAGAGCCAGGATAATTTTTTATATAACTCCGATTGGATTCGTCTGAAAGAAGAAAGTCATATACACCCTAGGATGCTTTGAGGGTGAGTAAAACATGGCAGAATTTTTTTTGGGTGAACTAACCCTTTAAGCTTTGTTTTTGAAACCCAAGATGCATCAAGAATGTGTTCATTGTTAATTGAATTTGCGCTGCTATGTTAAATTCTCTTAGAAGAATGTCTGTTTGGTGTCAGCGATATCTCACTTCTAGCGCAGGAATATGGACACTTTAAAAATGACTTTGTTCTTTTTCACATGTCTGTCCACAGTAAGATGCACAATATTTAGTGTTCCAAATTACCCATCTTTTTTCTGCGTTGCTGTATTTCATACTTAAATAGGAAGCCAGGGCAGGATATATTGAAGGCCTCATCCTTTTTTTTAAAAATAGCTTTTAGTTTTTTGTCACTTCCTGGCAAACCCATGATTTGCTACTTGCTATTGCTACACTGAAAAAAAAATTGTGTGTGTTTGTGTGTGTGTAGAGATAGAGAGTTTTTCTCAAATTATATTTATATAATTCAAAATTTTGATTTTAATTTAATATTAATAAAGAAAATGTTTATTTTCCCAAAAACAAGTAAAAAGTAAAAATGTTATTTATTTTTAGAGATATGTTATTAGTATATTTTCTTTAAACATAAGCCAAAAGGTCATTATAATGTGAGTTTCCCCTCACTTTTTCCTCATAGTTCTCTGCTACTCAATCTATATCTCCTAATAAAAAGTATAATAAAAATCATACTTACATTTTTTTTTATAAAAAATGCCACTACTATAAAAGGACCTGAACCTGAAAATAATGACCTGAGAATCAATCTGAGGAAGAAATATGTCGCAGGATTTCTGAGAAACTTAGTCTACAAACAGAAAAGAACAAATTTCCTGCAATTGCTGAAAGAGAAGTGGGTGGTTGTTACTAAAGCATGTAATGCAAATGTACAAGTGAAAGAAAAGTGAAAGGGAAGTTCAGAGAAAGCATAAAGGACAGGTTTGAAGAATCTTTGGAGGAGTGATGTATGTATTTTGCATGATTTTTATTATTAAAATCATGTTCCAACATGTATCGGTTATTTTTTCTATTGGTTTAAAAATATATAATTTTTATAATTCTAATTTTAGAAATTACAAACATAAGAAATAAATGATTGCACTTTACAAAAATAAATAAATAAAACGTATTAACTTATTATAAAAGTAATTCATTTTATTTATTATGCAAAGGCTGATTTTTTTTTTTACTTTGCCGAGTGTTAATTTTGGACCCTGCTTATATATTTATTTACCCTTCTGTTTGCCTGGTCAAATGCAGGAAGAGAAATGTGACAGGGAACAGAAGAGCATTAAGTGGAAGTAGGACAGTCATTGTATTCAACAGGATGTCGGTATTCTTTGCCCAGGTGTTGACACTAGTCATTGAAATAGGGCCATTTACAAACCAATTTTCACCTGTAGTCATGAGGGAGCCTGTGAGAGAATCACCACTGCCCCACAGTAACCCTTGTCTTTCTCATGCCAATTTTTCACTTCACAGCCTCAAATAAATGTTTATAAAATAACCATTGTGGGGGTAGAGGGTGGGAAAGAGAGCAGAAGAGGGAAAAGGAGGAGCGATGGATAGTGAGAGAGAGAAGAGTGAATGATGTAGGAATGGCATAGAGCAATGTGGTGGGAAAGACAGGAAGACTGAGAAAGAGAGAAACATGTTGAGTTAGTGCGGGTGGGAGGGACAGAGCAGGGACCCAGACCACAGGGAGGACGGAGGTTCCCATGCCCTGGGGGCCTCTTGAGAGCAGCGATGGCAGATGTGACGTCTGGGTCCCCATCCTGCAAGGACCAGTATAGAAAAGACATTATCCATCAACCACGGGTCCAACCAATCAACAGTTAAATCTACACACATATACAAATAAAAAAGTCCTGTTATCATCTCAGAGCATAAACATACCAAAAAAAGACCCATCTATGTTAAGCACCAACAATTCTGGGAATTTGGGGGTGGAAAAAACATGAAAAGGTGAAAAGTTCAGGTTGGGAGTATCAGATCAAGGGTTTGGAGCCAAAAGGGCTTAAGAGCAAATGTGTTTTGATACACTTATGCCCATTTGACTCCAAACCATTGAAAAGAGTTCATGCTTTATCAAATTTATGATCAAATGAATATCCATGCAGTGAGTCTATGAAAACAAAAGTATATGCTCGGCTTAACATTGCACATGCAACACCCATATCAATCTACAATAGATCTGGTCAGTATTTACTTTATTGGCAATTTTTTCAACTACTCGACCGTCATTTTGTTCCAAATATCTATGACTTACTTTATTGAGTGAAACACAAAAAAGAAATTTAGCATAATGTCCAAGCTGCTCTTTTCATACAATGAAAATACATGGTCAGTGAGACTGTCAAGCTCCAAAAAGAAGAAAAACACACTATAAAAATACAATAAGAGTATTTTGTAAGATTTGTGCACTAAGTCTTATAAAAGCTTTGTGTTAGAAATAGATCTAAATTTCTAAAGATCTAAAGTCTTTTTTTTACTGAAAATCATGCTCATACAATACACTGTAGGTTTCAAATCTCATGTAAAACATTTACAATGAACAGTGTCTTGTTGTCTTCGGAGCCACTTTACCATTTGATTTCTGCGTAGACCTGCTTTTGCCTCTCTCGTTATTTACACTACATGCACGAATCGGTGGGCGGGGCTAAATAGGCGGCGATGTAGAAGCAGGCATTGATCTTCTTTTGCGGAGGTGGTGCATATCCACACTATTGGCACATTCCACAACCTGTCTCTTTGCAGATTGCCTTCTATATATAAGCAAATGAAACTTACAGGATGTTTTTATAGTATGATGACCTCTTATATGTCAAAAGATCAAGGGAAGTTTGATTTCTCAGTTCATAACCCCTTTAACATTTTGCTAAACATCTTATTTTGTGTTCAGCAGAAACAAATATGTCTTATGGGATTGGAATGACATTAGACTGAGAACATAATTTTTGAGCGCACTATTAATTTAAGTTTTAAGGCAAGAGAGAGTGACAGATGGAAAGAGAGGGAGAAAAGTTTTCCAAGAAGCTGTCAGCATAATGCAGCTGTGTAGAAAAAGCCTTTATCTTCTAATGCACTGTATTACAGAGTCCTTGGAAAATGCTTCATTCCTACGAGGGTGGATGAAAAAGATTTGGACTGGCTCTTTCTTTAAATAGATTGTGGTGTGACAGCCATCACATTTCCTTTGAAGCCTGAGAGAAGCTGTTGACAGTCATCAAACCGCATGTCTGCTGAGATGCCTGGCCAAGGCCTTAAGATGTATATCCATAGGCAATGGGCTGCTTGGCACACAGTGATTGAGTAATAAACCTCTGAATCTAATAAGTGTGTCACTGAACTATAACTGTGTGGAATCTATGAGAGGTAAAAAAAAAAAACTCCAACCGAGACATTTTCCATGGTGTCATAGGAAGCAGACTCTGGAGTTGGGAGATAGTGTGGAAAGGTTGGACTTTGGAGTTCAGAAATGCTTGTGAGAAAGTGGGAAAAAAGAGAAAATGGAGAGTGTGTTTGAGATTTATTTACAAATCAATACTTAAAAGTCTTTTTTACTTTCTTATGTAAAGGTTCGGAATTAATTGCACTATATTAATTTTGGTCTTGCTTTTTCCACCTCCTGAAAAACACAGGTACTTTTAGTGCCATTGCAACAAAATGAAGAGCCAAGAATATATAGTATAGGCCTATGTAAAAAATAATGTTTTATCTATGTATTTCATCATTGCTATCTAGAAGAATCATACAGGCCTCATACAGCATGTCACTCGCGATGTGTATGAATTCAGTGAAACCTGAATCACAAGAGCTAAACGGCTGCTTCAGAAAATGTTTTTATCCTACGTTTACTTTTGTTAACACTATCAGTTAGGTTTAGTGTGAGTGGTACATTGTTTTCAAATGTGATAAAGCATTAAAGGGGTCATATGATGTTGCTAAAAAGAACATTATTTTGTGTACTTGGTGTAATGAAATGTGTTTATGCAGTTTAAGGTTCCAAAACACATTATTTTTCCACATACTGTACATTATTTTTCTCCTCTATGCCCCGCCTTTCAGAAAAAAGCGTAGATTTTTTCAAAGCTCATCGGTCTGAAAGCGAGGGTTGCCGGCTTGGCCAGCTATCCAGTGCTGTGATGGCCGAATACCTCCAAGCGTGTACAGAAAGGTTACAAACAACCCCTTACCAGATTGTTGATGCCTTGGTCCCCGCCGGGGGACGAGACAAAACATAAAACCAATTATAAACCATTCATTTGTTGCTCAGTGGGGACATAATTACTGATTATAATGACTTATTCTGTCTTTTTATGCGTTGCTTTGCATCGTGCCGTGTAAACATAAAATCATGTCTGCACTTGTGATCGGAGAAACAACAAACAACACGCTACTCTACACTGCTCAAAACTCGCGTTTTGAATCGTCAGTGGCAAATCCTTTAAAAATTAAAACGTACTTACAGTCTGTGATTCAGAACGTCCTCGGTTACGTATGTAACCCTCGTTCCCTGAAGAGGGAACGGAGACGTCACGTCGGATGACCGATGAATTGGGATCTCGCTTAGAGGGACCAATCTACTTCGAGTGTAACTAAACGAGCCTATGCACATTGGCATGCGATTATTGCATCCAGCTGCTGCTGATCACAACGTGAGTATAAGTAGGCAGCAGGTGCAGCGCATATTCAGGTTTTCGCTGAGGAGCCTAGCCGGTGACCCGGCTGCTCAGCGGTGGTACAGCAGCCGTGGCAATGGGACGTGACGTCTCCATTTCCCTCCTTCAGGGAACGAGGGTTACCTACGTAACCGAGACGTTCCCTTTCAGTTGGTCACTCCGAGTCACGTCGGTGACCGATGAATTGGGATCCCTACCAAAAGGCCACAGATAGTGCCCCTTCCAGTGTCCTTTGGAAGCCACCTGCGCCCCTATTTTTTTGGCGTAGGCCAGGGCTTATCACAAGAGGACCAGCTACTGCTGCTATGGCACTACCCAATTAGTAAGACTGGATAACACTGGGAAAACGTACCCGTTCTACTTGGAACAGGGGCGTTACGGAAGCTCGCACCTTCCCGAAGGGGTTTCGGAGCAATACACATATGGACATCCCTTAGGTGCATAGGGAAGAATGGAGGTGATTGAACCCTCTTGGAATGGCAGAAGTCGGCCGGGGAAACACGGGCTCAAGGCTATACCGTGGACGTTACACATATGAGATCCACTTAGGTCTCTACATATGGAACCCAGCCCTCTACCTGTTCTCAAGGATTCATAGAGTGAGGGCCTGGCGCCGGACATTCTGCTACGTCTGGCTGCCGAGGGGACGGAGGTACTCAACAGGGTCTACTGTATGGACTTTCTGGAGTGGTTTTGCAAGCCGACCCGAAGCCGGGCCTCTCAGTGCTTCTACCCGTTTGAGGTGAGAACACAGGAGGATACTGGCTCCGCACGAAGGCTATATAATCTAGTGAACGTGTTGGGGGTCGCCCAGTCCGCAGCCCTACAGATATCTGTCAGCTAGGCGCCACGAGCCAGCGCCCAGGAGTATGCAACACCTCTAGTTGAGTGAGCTCGCAGCCTGAGTGGGCAGGGCACACCCTGTGCCTGATAAGCCAGGGTGATGGCGTCCACTATCCAGTGGGCCAACCTCTGAGACAGCCTTCCCTTTCTGCTGACCTCCAAAAGCAGACAAAGAGCTGGTCTGAGGACCTGAAGCTTTGCGTCCGGTCTACGTATCACCTAAGGCTCTGACGGGACAGAGCAAAGCTAGGGCTGGTTCTGCCTCCTCCGAGGGCAGCGCTTGGTGGTTCATCACCTGATCCCTGAAGGGAGTAGCTGGAACCTTGGGCACGTAGCCGGGCCGTGGCCTCAGGGTTACCTGGGAATCAGCCGGCCCTAACTCTAGGCACGAATCGTTGACCGAAAATGCTTGCAGGTCCCCTACCCTCTTGACCGAAGCCAATGCCATCATGATCATGTCTCATCGAGAGGAACTTTCAGCTCCAACTGCCTGTAAAGGCTCAAATGGGTTCCTGCTGAAGTGGCGCTAAGCACCCGACTATGGTCCCACGATGTATAAGAGGGTGTCCTGAGGATGTATATCTTCTCGCCGCCCTAAGGAACCTGCCCGATCAAGTCAGCTTCCCAACGACCTCCCTTCGAAGGGTCCGTGGTTCCGCAGCGCTCGCCGAGACATAACTTTAAGGTGAGGTAGCATCCCTTCGCTCCGGCCCTTGCTGCAAGAAGGACAGCACAACTCCAATCAGGCATCTCCGGGGGTCTTCTCGACGAGAAGAACACCACTCAACGAACAGTTTCCACTTCAAAGCGTAAACGTGTCTCATAGACGGTGCTCTCGCTGAAGCGATGGTGTCAACTACCCCTTGGGGTAGGGCACCTAGAACCTCCGCGTCCCGTCCAGGGACCAGACTTGAAGTTTCCAGAGGTCTGGACGCGGGTGCCAAAGTGTGCCCCGTCTCTGAGTCAGTAAATCTTTTCTCAGAGGAATCGGCCAAGGAGGGGATGTCGCGATGAGCATTAGTTCCGGGAACCAGGTCCATGAAGGCCAATAGGGTGCCACCAGCAGACCTGCTCCTCGTCCTCCCTGACTTTGCACAGGCACTGTGCCAGAAGGCTCACTGGGGGAAAAGCATACTTGCGCAGGCCCCGCGGCCAGGTGTGTGCCAGTGCGTCCGTGCCGAGTGTTCTTTCGGTCAGGGCGAAGAACAACTGGCATTGAGAGGTTTCTGGAGAGGCAAACAGTTCTACCTGAGCGGCTCCGAAACGTCCCAAACCAGCTGGACCGTCTGGGGATGGAGTTGCCATTCTCCCGGGCGCGCAGCTCGGGGCAGCTCGTCGGCTGCCCGGTTGAGCAACCAAGGAATGTGAACAGCACGAAGCGACCACAGATGCTTCTGACTCCAAAGGAGGAGGTGGCGGGCGAGTTGCGACACGCGACGGGAGCGCAGACCACTTTGTCGGTTGATGTACGCAACGGTCGCTTTGTTGTCCGTGTGGACTAGTACATGCTTGTCTCGTAAGCGCCCTTGGAGACGGCTCAGGGCAAGGGGCACTGCCAGCAACTCGAGGCAGTTGATTTGCCAGTGCAGTTGGGGCCCCGTCCAAACCTCTGACACTGCAAGCCCGTTGTACGTGGCCCCCCAGCCGGTGGTTGAGGCATCTGTGCAAACCACAGCATGCCTTGAGACCTGCTCCAGGGGCACTCCTGCCCGGAGGAACGCAAGGTCTGACCACGGGGTGAAGGTTTTGGCGGCAGGCCGGTGTAACTTGGACCCGGAAGGTGTCGCGTTGTCACGCCCACCTCGGGACTCGGCCCTGGAGTCAGTGTTGCAGCGGTCTCATATGGAGCAGCCCCGGTGGCGTGACTGCCGCCGTGGCCGCCATCTGCCCCAGGAGCCTCTGAAACAGTTTCGGTGGGTCCGCCATCCTGCTCTTGAATGTATTCAAGCAGTTCAACACCGATTGAGCACGTTCCTGCGTGAGGCGTGCTGTCTGTTTGACCGAGTCCAACTCCATACCGATAAAAGAGATCCTCTGCGTCGGGGAGATTTTGCTCTTTTCCCAGTTGACCCAAAGTCAACTGGCTGAGGTGCTGGAGCACCAAGTCCCTGTGCTTGCACAACTGCCCCTGAGACTGGGCAAGTATGAGCCACTCGTCGAGGTAGTTGAGGATGCGAATGCCCTGCTCTCTCATGGGAACAAGGGCTGCCTCCGTCACTTTCGTGAAGACACGGGGCGACAGTGACAGCCCGAAGGGCAGGACCTTGTACTGGTATGCCCGCCCCTCGAACGCAAACCGCAGGAATGGCCTGTGGCGCGGAAGGATCGAAACATGAAAGTACGCGTCCTTCAGGTCGATCGCTGCGAACCAGTCTTGGGGATGGATACACCTGAAGATGCATTTCTGCTTGAGCATCTTGAACGGGAGCCGGTGAAGGGCCCGGTTCAAGACATGCAAGTCCAAGATTGGTCGTAACCACCGCCTTTCTTGGGTACAATGAAGATGCTGTAAAACCCCGACCTCATTCGGCTGGAGGGCCGGTCTATCGCGTCCTTCGCACATTAGGCTGCGATTCTGTCTGCCCGCAATACAGGGGATCTGCTGCTTTCACGACTAAAAGTGTACTCCCACTGAACTTGGGGGGGGTGCCGGGCGACTGAATTGCATAGCCGAGCTTGACGGTTCGAAGGAGCCATCGAGATGTGCTGGGTAGCTCTAGCCAGGCTCCCAGACGCCGCGCAAGTGGCATCAACGGAACTACGGGCGTACCCGCAGTGGGGCAGCGTAAAAGAACGCAGGGACCCGGCCCGGGCATCCCTTTGCCGGTCCGAGGCGGGGTCTGAATGTGTAACACTGACCTGCGTTTGAGCAAAGGGTGCATGGGTAGTCCGTTGGTTCATCCTCCCAATCCGCCCACTACTGCTCACTGGCGAGAGAGGAGGATGAGTGTGATACGCACTAAATCGTCCACAACCCCCCGTCCCCTCAGGGGACCCAGAGAAGGGAAAATTGCTCTTTTTCGTCGAGAATTTGGGGTACCACTGCCGCGAGGCCATTGGCGGAAAAAAAGGAAACACAAGATTCTCCGCCCGGCCCTCCTCCGTGGGAGGGAGTGGCGCGTTCACCATCTCCCGAAGAGCAACTCCCTCCATCTCTGGGTCGCCCATCTCAGGGCCTCTTGCTCTTTCTCTTACCACCAGGTTTGGCGGGGGCCTGGACGGGCGAGGCGGCTGGCCTGCGGCCGGCTCCTCGACGCGGTCTTGCTGGCTGCTGCGGACGCTGCGCGGGAGCGGGGGTGGCTGCAGGGGGCCGCCCTCGGCGACGAGCTGGCTGAGGCGCTGCCGCCGGCGGCTGGGCAGCCGCTGCACGCCGGGGCAGGATGCTTTTTTTACTTGATGGCCTCAGTCTGCTTTTGGGCGGCGGAGAACTGCTGGGCAAAGTTCTCCACCGCGTCGCTGAAGAGGCCGGTCTGGGACACGGGGGCGTTTAAGAATCGTGTCTTGTCCGTCTCGCGCTTGTCAGCCAGTCACAGCCAGAAATGGCTTTCCTGGACCACCATAGTGGACATCGCCTGACCCAGAGACAGTGCCGTAACCTTCGTCGCTCGTAGCGCGAGGTCCGTCGCGGTGCGGAGTTCTTTGAGAACTTCCGGGTCGTGACCACCCTCGTGCAAGTCCCTCAGTGCCTTGGCCTGGTGCACTTGCAGTAACGCTGAAGCGTGTAAGGCGGACGCAGCTTCTCCACAGGCCGTATAGGCAGTATCGATCAAGGCCGATGAGTGCCTACAGGCCCGGGAGGGGAGCAGTGGTTTGCCCCGCCAAGTGGTAGCGGCGTTTGGACACAATTGCATCGCCACCGATCGCTCCACCTGGGGGACTCCCGTATACCCCCGCGCTGGACCCCCATCGAGGGTGGTGAGGGTGGATGAGCCACTGGGCCGGTTTCTGGCAGTAAAAGGTGCCGTCCATGACCCAGCGATCTCATCATGCACCTCCGGGAAGAAAGGCACTGGAGCGGGGCCCTGAGAACCAGCGCGCGCCACCCCGAGAAACCAATCGTCCAACCTTGAGGGTTCGGGACGCGGTGGAATTTTCCACTCGAGCCCGACACTCTTGGCGGCCCGGGAAAGTATAGCCATCATTTCCGGGTCCGTCTCCTGCACCGCTGACCGCCCAGAGGGCGGCAGCGCTGACGGATCTTCATCCCTGGAAAAGTCTGGCTCACCCTCCGATGCTGCAGTCGACATCTGTTCGTCGGGGGGAGCCTCAGAAGAAACAAGTGGTACCCCCCGGAAGGGTCCAGCCTGCTCTACTGAAAGCTCCGCTGGTTTCGCAGTGCCGGCGGGTTCGGGCATCCCCGGAGGGGAATTCCTCACCGTGACCGTAAGACCAGTCCGCCCACTGCTAGAAAAAGGACGCCCCCGGCTGCTGCCAGAGGGAACCCCAAATCTAGGCAGTGGCACGGGCACTCCGCCCCCCTTGCAGGTAACGGAGTCTGGTCCGCAACTCCGAGATGGTCATACTCCCGCAATGAGAGCATGACTCATCCACGAACTCCACCTCAGCGTGCTTCATGCCCAGGCACGAGAGGCAGCGAACGTGACCATCACCCAGCGCCAGGTAAAGACCGCATCCAGAAACGCACGGGTGAAAAGGCATCTTTAAAAAGACGCGTCTTTAAAAAAACGTTCCACCCGCGAAGCTCTTTTAGTATGGAATTTGCTCTCTTAGTGTGCCGAAGCGCACAGGGGAGATGGCTGTCTGCAACACACACAGGGGTAGTGCAACCTGTTGTGATACCCACTCGACACGGGAAAACCACCGCAGCTGAAGTGCCGTACCACCAGCACGAGAGCCCACCGAAGAGCGTGCTTGACTGTAGTTTATCACTACTGCAGAGGTCAGGAGCAGAACGATAGAACCGCTCGGCTCCGAAGCGAAAAGCTGAATATGCGCTGCACCTGCTGCCTACTTATACTCACGCTGTGATCAGCAGCAGCTGGATGCAATAATCTCATGCCAATGTGCATTGGCTCATTTAGTTTACACTCGAATAGATTGGTCCCTCTAAGCGAGATTCCAATTTCGTCGGTCCTCCGACGTGACGTCGAGAGTGACCGACTGAGAGGGAACAGCCGGCACTGTAGTCTACTGGTGACCATGATTTCAACAAGTACAACATGTTCTTGGATCAACATCCTTGTTGATCCTGGAACAACATTCCAATTAACCAATCAGAATTGAGGGATAACTTTTCAGGAAATATCTGTTTTAGGCTTATGATAAGGGTTAGGTGTTTCTACAGCTATCATTTCACACTGATTTTAGAAATAAATTATGCGTAGGGTTAGGTTTAGGGGAAGGGATTGGTTTAAGTCTATATTTTTGGACAATAATGTTGATCCAGGATCAACAAAATATGCAAAATCCGGCGACCGTAGTCTACTCTACCAGGATCAGGAAACAGTCCTCCATAAAATGCACTGCACACATCTGAATATTAGGGTTGAACTGTTCTGGAACAGTGTTGTAAATACAACTTAACCACTTATTTCTAGTCGTGTCCTCTTTTGGAAGGTCAAGCTAAGTAGTTTCGCTTTCACAAGCGTCACACACGGCAGGCTAGATTGAGGAACGGCCGGCAGGCTTAAAAAGGCGGATTCGACGAAGGAGTGTCTAGCGGGCTTGCGGCAACCACATGTGATGACCCCGGGCTGGACTCCACTTCGTCCACGGTGAAAGCCGATTTGGCGATCTACAGCGCGAAGTTGATGTATTTTCTCAGCGACCAGCACGGATCCTCTTCTCAGGCATGACGAAGCGTATATCGTCCTCTTTTGGAAGTAGTTTCGCTTTCACAACAAAACACACAGCGTCTCCACAACATGGCGGCGGCGGCAACAGCGAGAATAAAAGTTACGCCTTCTTTCTTTGCGTGAACATTTGGGCGGCGTTATGCAAATCTTCCCACATCGTGATGTAGACATGTTGGGGTGTGTTAGAACGAGTCGTTTTAGGTAGGTGTGGTTGACTCTTAAGTTTTATAAAGAATATCTCTTTGGATTTGAGACTTTAGTCTTTGCAACTTTGCAAATCTTCTTTATGCACCAAGAGCTTGTAACACTCCAAAGAGAAAAAAAAAATGTATATTGCATCATATGACCCTTTTAACTTTTCAGCACCACTCATGACATTTCAACTTGGAAACTGCCACGTTACATACAACCAACGTAATAAAACTTTGCCTGATTCACATTCATCTGTTGTGGATAAAACAGAATGAGCTTTTAGTATCACTCACTGGACATTTCACTTTAAAAGTGTCACAAATCGTGCAGGAAGCAACATAATATTGTTTAGCAGAAATGTTGCCACAGGCACGTCTTTCAAATAAGCCTGGGATGGCTATATTTATGTGTAAACATTCATATGTTAATTTTCCGGAATGATTTTTGCTCTTTGTCATGTGTACATGCTATTTTCAATTACAACCAATTAGCATCTTTAATTGATTTGCCCAGAAAAAATTGGTAGAAGAAAATTTAAGAAAATTCCACTTGGAATTATGACATTGTGGTGACAGATCTTGTTAAACTCATATAAACTCATAAATGCTTGAAATCAACTAAAAACAAAAAAACACTGTGGTTATTGTTATAGACTTCTGTGAATTATTAAATAAACTCCCAAGCTTCTGTTACAGTGTCATCTTTCAGCCTGTTGTCCCTTTCCTTTCTCTTTCTTTTAACGTGCTAGACATCAGACCTTGAATGAATGGCTTAAAGAGGCTTACAATATAGTCAAACAAAAAATAGCTGAAACACTTTAGTAAGCCGATTTCACAAGATGCCTTTGAAATAAATATGGTTTTAGCGAGTGTTCAGCAGGTAAGAACTATGGCCTACAGTCTTCTGTGAGGGAATTAGTTTCCATTCTCTGTAAATCCCACTGGGAAAAAAGCGGCAACACCTCTGAAATAAGAGGAAGTCACTCCAGTTTTCATTCTTCCTCAGACAAGCCATCAATGCCTTCTGAGAAGA
The DNA here is from genome assembly GCA_018155175.1 of Sinocyclocheilus anophthalmus. Lineage (NCBI taxonomy): Eukaryota > Metazoa > Chordata > Actinopteri > Cypriniformes > Cyprinidae > Sinocyclocheilus > Sinocyclocheilus anophthalmus. The sequence goes on along the minus strand of JADLZN010010783.1, from coordinate 127,917 downwards.
AAATGTGGGGCACATACAAGTTGTAAATGGTTTATCAAAGGGCAAGTTACACTCTGCAATCTGACGCTATTGTTTTTCGGGCAAAGCTCACAGAGACAAAGAAACTTCCACCAGACCTCCATCCTTTAGTAAACCAGTGAGATTGAGTTTCCTTGACTTTACTCCACCCCACTGATAGTAGAGACAGAAGCTGATTTTTAGCTACAAGATTTATATGGATTGTGTGATTGGCTCAAAATGTTCTGTGTTCTCATGAGCAAAGATGTCAGATATCAAAGCGTTTACTTCATTGAGACAAATGCGAATGCTAATGGATAACTTCCTCTGGGTATTACAGACCTTCTTGGCTGCTCCTGAGGACAGGCAGTGGCTAATGTTGGTGGTTGCAGCACTGCACCCTACTGGAGTACAGCTTGTCCAGTCACAGACAGCTAAAGTTTTGGGTGAGGAAATGCAGCTCAATGTGGTGTTAATTTTCTGTAACGCATAAACCGGGAGAGGATTTCTGATTCTGACTCAGTCAGCTACTTTCTACAACCACATTAATCTTCTCTTCACTATAAGAACATTGAACAAAGCAACACCCACAATAGCAGCAAGAGTAATATTACATGGTATCTCTACCAGATGTTACAGAATTCATGTTTTAAATGCCATTTTCAGTTTGAGTTTCCAGAGGAAAGAAATGACAAAGAAGAGAAGCACTTAAATTTTACCAATTTTACCAAGTTTTTGGCACTCAAGTGCAAGTTTACATAGAAAACCAATTAAAAAGCAGCACAGTGGAAAACAAAAATGTGCTGCATCCCAAATCGCATAATTAATATATTAAGTGGCCTACTATGTACTTACATTTAAATTAATCGTTTTGGTACAATGCACTTATTGTGTACATACAAGTTTTTACATTGTTTATATTTTAAAAAATACCTGCATGCAATTACATCTGTAATTAAATTCTGTAATTACATTAATAATTACACTGTTGACCCATCCCTTTCAACTTAACCCACCCTTAAACCTACCCATACCCCCAAACCTGTCACTAACCTTTCCTAACCTTATCCCACCTCAATAGCAGCAAAAGTGCTTTGCTTCAATATAAACACAATAACTACATGGTACTTATTTTTTTATGTAAGTATAGTAGTTAAGGCCACTTAATATAAAGTGGGACCATGAAGGATGATTAGTAATTTCTAACTTATAAAACTAATGAAAATTACACGAGGTACGTAGCGTCTCGAACAATCTGACACACTATTTTTTATTTGATTTAACAAATCAGTTATTCATTAATTAACAAATCGTCACAGATCCCCCTTCCAACCCTTCAAGATACTGGATGTTAGTATTTCGTCTGAACACCATCCCCAGACCTTGTCACCATGACAACTAATCATGATATCAATGGTTTTATGGCCTAAAAGGAAGCAGGGGATAAACTCGCCTGCATTTCCTCATAAAAGACACACAGTGGCCCAGAAATGGACTTTTCTCTAATTATCTATGAAAAACTTTCTTTGATGAAATACCCATAGCCTTTGGTCTTGTGTATACCATTCACGGTTCTTGTATGTCTGTGTAGTGTTGCTGTTTTATAAATTCAGTTATCATAGACCAATCAGTTAATATAACATCGACCTATTTCATGTCTTTCTATTAATCGCTTTTTTAATGATCGAAACAAGCCTTGTATATTACATGCTGATACCTCTGCAACATATGGATTTTCTAAGAATCATTACTAATTTCTGCATCAACACTCAAGTGAATTATATATGCAAAATACCATGCTTACAGACCAAGAGTCATAAAAATCCCCAGTATTTCCTACCTCCCGCTTGGGATTTCAGCCTTCTTCATTGGACGAACCCATCTTGAGAGGCTTGAATCTCTGCAGGCTTTAAAAGGCCACACTCCATGTAACCCGCCCCAGTGGTGGTTCGGGTCAGAAGCAAATATGAAGATGTATAGAAACTCTTCATTATACCAAGCATTGTGCCAGTCCCTTTTGCTTCGGCCTAGTCCTTGTTCCATTCAAATCAATGTAACACTAATAACACTGACGCCAACTGTTCTTTCATCGCCCGAATTCAGCAAGTATCACGGAAGCTTTAAGATTTTGCATCAGAACTCTTTCAGACCGCGCCGGAGCTCGCTACGTATCAAACTTTCGTCCTTATTACTTGATACATAAGTATCAGTTACCCTTTTTACAGGTGTGTTTGGAAACTCAGAATCTGACGTACCCTGAAGGCTTTCGATATGTTTTTTTTTTTGAATATACAGGCAAATTTGTTCCCAAAATCCTGCTGTTATGCCTCTTTCTATGCTGAGTTAAATTTTAACCCTTTCCTCCTACCAACTGTATGTGTGTGTGTGTGTGTTTATCTAGTATGTTAGACTAGTTTAAGTATTTATGTAGTATGTTAGACTAGTTTAAGTGTTTATGTAGTTAATAAAACCTTACTTGTATCACACTTGACGTGTTCATTGTTTACTCATAACCGGAGTCAATAATCATGCAGATTTACGTTACGAACTTATAGAATTGTACAGTAAGAAGTTTATTTCCTTTAACCAGGAAATTAACGTCTTAGAATTGACAAGACGGTTGACCCTGAGTGGTCGGCTAAATATCTACAGTGGATCTAAAATGTGAATAGTTAATTATAACTAGTTATGGTTAATTATTAATATTTCCCCATGAGCTGATCCGCTACAGATATTGGTGGAGAGAATGCGGGCGTGATAAAACGAAAGTTATGAGTTTAAACACTGGCAACTTAAAAGTGTGTGCTTGATAGCCCAGGTTAAAATAGGACGTGACTTCAGATGCCCGGTGTCCCTATTTGCTGGCTTGTTGAGATGCAGATAAAGTGGGGGTTTGAATTGGTACCACGCTTATTAGAATTGTGAGAGTCTTTATGTATTTCATGCTTAATGGCATCAGAGTAAGGTTAATCTGATTTTAGCAAAGAAACCCTAATTTCAGAATTAAAGCATAAATCTGTCCTGACAAAACGTAAGTCTGAATCTCAGCTCAGCGGCATGTCCAAACTGTACCATAATGTAATATGCTTTAGTGAAGAAATCACAAAATTGCAGTATTGTTTAAATTGTTTCTTTGAAGAAGAAATCTCAGTACAGTTATATCAAGGTAGATGTGAGCGCTGCTCCCCTTTCTACAGCATAAAGGCCTTATAGTTTATAATTAGATTGAAGCAATTCATCTACACTTTGACTGTATATATATAAGCCGCCACCTGGTGGTCATTACTGTTTTTCACTCGCTGAGTGAAATTAAATGTGTAATACTGTACTTTAGTATTCATGTGTGAGGCTCACATAACTGCATGTATGTTTAAACTGGTTTTAACTTACAGTAAAAACCTGTTTTGGAATTCTTTAAACAAGTGCAAGAAGTTTATTGTTGCATTAGAGAAGCACTCGCCGAAGTGCTTAGGTAATGCAACAAGTCTTGAAGGCTGAAAGCACCACGTTCTAAAACTATGACTGTTTAACATAGACAGACATTAAACTGCGTTAATTACACTGGCATGCATTGGTTACCGTGACAACAACTTTTCACAGGAAGTGCTAACGTCACATAGTACAACACGCCATGTTTGTAAACAAACTATTTGAAGCAGCTAAGCTAACACGACTGAGCATAGTTTCATTTTAGGCTAAGCTACTCAAATAGCTTTAACAATTAGGGGTTAACACTCTTTAATTTAAGCTCTTAAATACAGCATGTGTGTATGCAGTGTGAAGTAACTTGAATTTAACCTAATCCCTGGTTTCAAATGTTTCACTTTCTTGTCCTTCTTTTTCTTCTTTTTCTATGTTTACCAATCTTCAATTCGTCTCAGCGAATTTAACTATCTTATATGTATCCTTCCTGAATGCTATTTCTCAGATTTACCTCGTTAATTACATCTACATTTAATTACATTTTTAACTGCTACTAGAGATGAATATATAAGTTATGGGTGTTTTTTAAGTGGCACGTGAATAACGCGCTACGATGGGCGGGCACACACATGTCATTTGGCCCAGCATGGGAGCTGAAACACGCAGCAGGCTGGACCAGACATGTGTTTGCCCAACACAAATCATTTAATCACGAGTGCTACTTATTGTTGCACTAATATCAGATTGATTTACCCGTTTTAATAATAGCACACCTCAGACTAATTTTAAAATCCTTTTACATTTAATGCCCCCTTTTGTTCCCTTTGATTTGATGATCTCTCTGACCTCAAAAGGAACCAGAGACACTTTTATTTTTTTTATTTGTTTATTTTCAAACATGTGCCTTAATTTTTATGACCCTGTTACACAAGTAATCTAGACAAATACTAGGGCATAACTATTGTCCTGAGCACCAAATAATAAGCATATTCTTAATAGAAATGCTCTCCTTTTCCTTTTCCCTTTCCCTCTTCTACTTCACTTCCTCAGAGATTGAGCCTGTTGTGGAACATCAGTAAGTTCTGAGTGATAATTTGACAATAATTTGATAGTAGTCTTAAGTCATCAATCAAAAACCTGTTTACATCCTTTTCAGCAAACATATGCTGACCCAAAAATAACCAAATACTTCAGCTAAGCACACCTGGCAAAAACCTAGCTATAAAACCTAGCTCCAAACTCTGTTTTGATCTTGTAGTTGTCTCTAGCCCCTACTCTCAACACAAGTTTGTGCCGGAAAGAAAAAAAAAAAAAAACACACCAAAATGTTTCTATGCTCAGACTACTGGCCCAGAATTGGTCAACCATATAGGGCTGGGCCAGCGTCGTGAAAGAACACAGCCCCCCCTTTACCCAGCCCCCCCGACGACCCCTACTGAGCCCGAAGGCTGGCTGGACGCGGAGATGGTTTGTGCCTCCGACCAGGACTTCGGTCGAGAAAAAACAAAGTGGTGGCAGCAAAAAAGCTCGCAAGTTCATCATCCTTCCTTCCGTGGCCCACAACCTCTGGTTGAAACAGGAGGTTTAATGATCTCAATCCAACAGATTCACAGCGGGAGCCCACAAGGACCCCAGCAGAATGGAGTTACAGGAGGAAAGCAATAGATTTAAAAAGGCTCTGACAGCTGCTGAACAGCAAGAGCACCTTGAAAAGGTAGCCAGAAAGGACCTGGAGAGGAAACACCCACACAAAATTACTATTAAATCAGCAAATTCTGAGCTCTTAGACAAATTTGCCAGTATTTAGACTCTGATCCAGCAGCTGAACAACTCTCAAGACAAGCTTGACATGGTCCAAAGAGAACGCAGGTACTCTTATAGGCTGCAAAAGGAAAAACAGTGGGAGAAACACCCTACTCCTGCAACCTCACTCAGCAGTGCAAAACTCCCTAAGGTGCACGAAGCTACGAAGGGGGGAGCCAACACTATCTGCTTAACAACTCAGCAGACAGAACCATAAAACCTCTAGCAACCACAGAGAGGAGGGGGTCCCTTCCAAGCATCCCCGCAGCAGCCCATGATGTGACCCCCAGAAACTTTGACAAGCTAACCAGAAAACCATAGTTTCCTACTTTATGCAGTACGAGCAGTAATTTAGAACGGTGGATTCGTTTACACATTGCTTGCAAGCAGACCCAATAATCAACCTTATGTGTCTGTTTCATAAGTTAGTAACTTCTTCTCCAAGCGCATACCAGTTCCTGATCAAAACCAGATTAAATTATAGTTTGAATGCGCCTTCCTACCAGCAGTAAGGAGTTTTCAGTGCTATAATGTGTTTAAATCGTACGATAAAAAACTAACCTGACTTTAGCGAAGAAAACCTAATTTCTGTGTTAGTAGAGCACAAATCTATTTTCTGACGACGAAATCTCAGAATTATCAGCTCATATAAATGGTACCAGAATAAAAAGCGGTCTGATTTTGGGCGAAGAAATCCACTTCTTCAGTACTGTGTAGGTGATCTAAGCGATGCTCCTCATTTCACTGATTTAAAGCCTTATTATGTGTTATGTATCATTGAATTCATATCGACCCACTCATGTGAAAAATTTACGTAACTCTTATACATGCGCGAACCAGGTTCTGAATATAATCAGATAAAAATATAGCTTGAATGTGCCTTCCTACAAGCAGTAAGAAGTTTTTCAGTGCTATAATGTGTTTAAATTGTATGATAAGAAACTAACCTGATTTTAGCTAAGAAATCCTAATCTCTGTTGTTAGTTGAGCATAAGTCTATTTTCTGACGACGCATTCTCAGATTAGCAGCTCATATAAATGGTACCAGAATAGATTGGTCTGATTTTGGGCGAAGAAATCCCTTTTTTCAGTACTGTGTAGGTGATCTGAGCTATACTTCTCATTTCATTAATTTAAGGCCTTTTTATGTGTTACGTATCATTGTATTTCTTTATGACTCGCTCATTTGAAACATTTGCGTAAAATTAATGGTTTATTCTAGTGTAGCTAACTACGAATTCACCATTGCTTGTGAAGTGAATGTGCTGTTTTGATTTATGAATGAATTTGTATGGGACATGCATGTGTTTCCCATGCATGCTCACAGCAGTGTAAGTCTGCTCCACCTGCACCTGTTGTTAGCTTGCATTGGTCTCCTAGCAACACGTGACCCCGGAAGTGTGAGCATACTCTTCCGGTTAATCTGACAACAGCATCCACTTCACAGACCTGTGGGTAAACAGAGAATTGCGTGTAACTAACGCTAACTCTTGAGCTAAGCCCTTTACCTCAACTGCTAGGTGTTAGCATCTGGCTAACGCTTAGATATGCGTGTAAAGTGTAACTTTCTAACCACAACTCTCTCTCCCTCTCTCTCTCCGTCACCCCTGGTGTCACTTCCTGTTAATGCCATCACAGGTCCCTGTGGTCCCTACCCACATACTGGGTTTTACTTGTGTTATTGTTTATTTTTGTTTTGACTTTTTTCTACCTCTTTTTAATTTTATTGCATTTATTTACATTTGTTAGCACAAAGTACCAATTCAGCTAAATTGATTGTATTAAATTTGAGCATTTACTTCATCAAAATTTTTTTATTTTTTTTTTTTTTTTTTTTATTTTATTTCCATTTTATTTTATTATATATTATTTTACTTTTTATTATCCCCTTTAATTTCTACAGCTCTTAGGACCCCTTTTTTATTTTTACTAGCTGCCTCCCACCAGCTAGTCATTTCTTACACGGCCTACACAGCCGTTCCCATTAGAGATAGTTTAACACCTCTGTACGTACCTGCATTTGCCTTGTGTCTCTCTTTCTCTGGTGTTCCCACAAGTGTGCCATTATGTCGCAGACATTCCACAGACATCCTGCCCTGGCAGCTCACCAGGACCACCTTGACACTCAGTAGAGCACTGTAATGGATATCATTCAGCTCAAAGCAGCCAACGATCTGCCATGGCAAAGAAAGGAACAGCGTGACTGCGACATAAGCGAACACTTGACTAGCATCATCCTCTCCTCGGCCTACACCCTCAAGGGCCTTAGACAGGAGGTATATGAGCTGAAACTTCAAGTCACAGAATTCTGCAGAGAACTTACACCTGCTCAACGAGAGAAAGCACATAACGGATGCAAAGAACCTCACAGAATTGTGCGACAGAAGGAAATCACCAGTCTTCCCAGAGGCTCTAACAGCTGCTCAACACCAAGCGCCTCTGGAAAAAGCCATCACACAGGACTTTAAAAGAGAACTGTTTCACACAAAGTCCCTCTTAAAACAACTTATGTGGAACTAAATGAGAAAGACACAACATCTTAGGCCTTACAAGGCCACCTGCATACAGACAGAGCTGTGGTCCAAACCCTGACTCAGCAATTAGGGAGGTGCGTGACTTGGTTCAGAAAGATTTTAAACAGTCCTACCGACTGCGCATAGTCTTAAGCAAAAGACAGCCGGCTGAATTTCGGTCGCCAGCAGTGCAAGCCCTCCCCGCCTGTGCACAGCTACGAAGGGGGGGGGGCCAAAGCCTTCTGCTTGACACTTCACAAGTCAGCTTCCTGAAAACCTCTGCAGCTGCAACAAGAAAAAAAAAATTTTCAGGCGAACCGAAACGACGCAACGAGGTGAATTCAGTGTCACAAATGAACTGAAATATGCTTGCGGACCACAAGGCGAACAGATAGGGAAACACGAAACAGAACTTCCCCTGGCCAGCAGGCCCACCCCTCAGCCAAGAGTCCGAACCTGCGAGGTGGGGGGGGGGCGAGAGCCACTGTTCACTCGTCACCAATCAGCAGCCACAAGGGGTTGGGGCAAGGACCTTTCCAGAGGATCACTGCAGACACACACACCGTGTGACCCCCACAGACCCCAACGAGCTGGCCAGAGACAACCCATCTGGCAACCTAAATACTCTCAGAACCAGAGTCTGAACACGGACTGATCGCTGCCCCATACACCAAGCAGGGCTGGCGTGAAACTCCCCATGCTTACTACCACATACTTTGACAAACTTACTCCAAAGCTCACGATTACCCTGGGATGGCGGAGGACACCAGCTGCAAGAAGTCATCTAGGCATTAGGGCCTGCCGCACAATGCCTAATCAACAGCTGCGTAACCTGACACAGAAGGCCTTTAACAAGCACAAGGCCTCCACTAAAGGTGTTTGTCAAACCCCACTGAGTCTGAACTTCACAACTCAGAATCCAAAGCGGGCACCAGAAGGCACCCAGCATTGCCACAATGCAAAACCCTTCTACAGAAAGCCCCTAGCCAGAAGAGGACAGAGCCATCACCATGGCAACAGACCCAGGTTCCAGACCAACCACTGGGAAAGGCGTCCTCATCCTGCAAACACCACGGTATGTCCAACAGCAGTCCACCACAACATCCTCCTCCACACGGGTGCTGAACGGAGGCTACACAAGGACAGCTGGACACGCCTACCTCTGGGTTACAGGAGCTGCTGACACTCGCAAAAGAGCTCCTTGAACAAAACTCAACTAAGGAGTATTGAGAAGGACAAACCTCTGACTCCTTGCCTGCTGCAACACAGCATCAGGCCCCTCCAAGGGAGGAGCATCCCTTGAAACCGGTCGACACCCCTAGAAGCAGCCAGACAACGTTGGATTGAGCAGCGGGCCCACATGCCCAACAGCGAAAGCTCTACCAACACAACTCAGGCAAGCTCAAGTCGGTGGCGCCACAAGAGCCAAGCGACACCGCAAACATCAGATTTCTAGTGACGTTCGGGCAGACAGAGAGCTAACAACCACCTGCTGCTCTCCTGCCATCATCACTAGGTCAGTCTGAAACTCTCTGCACACTACAAATCTCCATAACAATTACCTGCAATCACTGGAACCACCTGCATTCTCACCAGTGAGAGTCTAACCCGGCTGTTCCACATCGTGGGTACCACAGATAGCCTACTGGCTAACAGCATCAACAAAAACATCCTACCCGGACTAACTCACTTCAGGATGACAGGTGACACAGCCTCGACACCTGCTGCATAAGCTCAAGGACCCGCACCTTTGCTACAGCCTACATCACCACAGCACACCACCAGACAGCATCCAACACGGCACCCACAGCCAAAAACCACCACTGGCTCCCGGCCGTGAGTGCCAGGTGTGTGTTCGAATGTTCTGCACCTTTGGCATCGCTCGTTGTTGTCTATTCTAAGGAACAACAACGTTCGAAAGGGGGGAATTATATAGCATTTGGACCAATCAGACACAACTTTTTGTTATATTTAACAAGTAATATTCCATAGATTACGAAATCGTCACAGTCCCTCACCTCAAGGTCTGGATTTAGGATTTCGGCTGAACACCATCCTCCAACCTTGGTCACCATGACAACTATCATGATATCACTGGTTTTATTGCCTAAAAGGAATGCAGGGGATAAACTACCTGCATTTTCCTCATAAGAAAGACACACAATGCCCAGAGAAATGGACTGTTTCTCTAATTAATTCATAGGAAAACCTTTCTTTGATTGAATACCCAAATCCTTTGGTCATTGTGTATACCATTAATGTCTTGTATATTGTCTGTTGTAGTGTAAGCTGTTTTATTCATGTTATCCTAAACCACTCATTCATATAACCTTACATATCTTTGTTTAGTATCTATGAATTTGCCTTCTTATGTTCGAAACAAGCGTGTATATTATATGCGGATACCTATGCAACATATTGATGTTCTAAAAATCTTTACTAATTTGTGCATCAACACACAAGCGAATTACATATGCAAAATACCATGCTTGCAGACAAAGAGTCATAAAACTCCCCAGTATTTCCAACTTCCCGCTTGGGATTTCAGCCTTCCTCCTTGGACGAACCCATCTTGAGAGGCGTGAATCTTTGCGGGCTTTAAAGGCCACACTTCATGTGACCTGCCCCAGTCGGTGGTTCGGTCATAAGCAAAGATGAAGATGTGAGAAACGCTTCAGGATACCAAAGCCTCTGTGCCAGGCCTTTTCTTCGGCCTAATCCTTTCCATTCATCAAGTGACACTGACACAAACTGGTTCTTTTCATCGACCCAAATTCAGCACAGATTCATACGGGAAAGCTTTAAGTTTGCATCAGGAATCTATTTTCAGACAGACGAGATTTGCAAGTATTCAAACTTAGTCTTATTTAATTGATACATTAAGTATCAGTTAAAACCTTTTTACAAAGGTGTGTTTGAACAAAAAATCTGACGTATCCCTCAGGTTTAGATATGCTGAATATGCAAAGTGTTCCATAAACTTCATTCTTTATGCAAAAAAAGTTATGCCTCTTCTATGCTGAGTTAACTTTAACCTTTCCTATACCACTTATGTGTTGTGTGTGTGTGTGTTTGTGTATGTGTATGTTAGACCAGTTTTATGTGTTTATGTAGGATGTTAGACTAGTTTAAGTGTTTATGTAGTTAATAAAACCTTACTTGTATCACACTTGACGTGTTCATTGTTTACTCATAACCGGAGTCAATAATCATGCAGATTTACGTTACAAACTTATAGAATTGTACAGTAAGAAAGTTTTTTCCCTTAACCAGGAAATTAATGTTCTTGGAATTGACAAGACGGTTGACCCTGAGTGGTCAGCTAAATATCTACAGTGGATCTAAAATAGGAATAGTTAATTATAACTAGTTATGGTTAATTATTCATATTTCCCCATGAGCTGATCCGCTACAGTACTATTACTTCTGCAGAGATTCTGAAGTGTGCATCTAATGGACACTTTTCTATCACATGAGGCCATGGGAGATGAGTTGTGAACAGCAGTGAAACAATGCGGTGTAATATTGATTATATTCACACTGCACACATCCATACAGTATATAGAATATAATGTTAAGAGAAGTACACAGTCAGAGATTCTCTGCGCAATATGTCCATTACATTTAGACTTTCTCACTACATGATGTTGGTATCATTGTAAAGATAAAAAATAATTGATTTCACTGTGTTGCTCATTTGCTTTATTATAGGAAATCAAAAACTGATGATTTCTGAAGAATGTTGCGAAATATGTGGAGGAGCAGTGTTTTGACAAGAAACTGTCATACAGTGTAATCGTCTTTAACACAAACCCACTGCCGTGATGAAACAATGAAGAATTTAGAATGATTTCAACATCAAGAACCTGTTTTTGGTTGATGCTGTTAAGTAGTTTAGATACAGTAATAAGCTTGACAATTGTGGTGACTTTACTTTTGATAAGTTTGAATCATAAAAAGGATTGTTTTTAATGTATTCTATTACAGGTTATGAAATCACTTATATTTTATCTTTAAAATGATACTATCATGTAGTGAGAATGTTTAATTGTAATGGACACTGTGCAGGTTGTTCAGCCTATCATTCACATCTGCTGTGGAAAAGGTTAAACTGTAGAACACAGGTTCTTATCTAGAAAAATTACTATTATTTTCTTTCTTTTTTCTTCTTTAAAGTGATGTCTGTAAGGTTTGTGCTAAAATATGCTAAAAAAGTTTCTCCCATCACATTCATATGCAGAGATTTATTTGAATTCTAAAATGATAACCAAGAAAAATGAATCATTGAAAACCATCAAAATCAGCAGAAACGCTTTCCAGTAAGAGAAGCAAAAGGGGTATTGCTTTGTAAAGTTATTTTGTTGAGCAAGATGTGGGATATTAATCATCAGGAGTAACAAAGATGGTGAAAGTAAAACTGTGCTGATGAACACCAAACACTTGGATGATGCAATTGTATTGGATGTTTTGGTCTGGCTTGTTTTCAAGGTCTGAACATCTGAACCTCTTCACATTAGATATGTGCAGAACTGGAACAAAATGCCACACATTCATTCAGCCATTTACTTGATTTACTTGGTCTGTACTTGATTTCAATCAAGTACCCTGGAGCTACTGAAAAAAAAAACTTTGACAATTTAAACAGAGAGAAGTTTATTGTATCTGTACACACTGCTTAATTTCTTCCTTCAGAAGACAGAAAATGCAAGGCATGACATGAAAGTGTGGTTCCTTCACCATGTCTCATTACAAGAGTGATCAGAGCCTTGGGGTGTAACGTGTGCCTGCCGTCTGCTGCCGCCGCTATCATCTCTGATTAAACTACACAGAGTTCACTGCCACATGCAGACGGTGATTGCGGTTAACTCTTCACGGTTCCACACACAAATAGCCTCAAGTAGCCTGATCTGCACCTGCTCTTCTCTTTACCCAAGGCAAACACTTACGGGAGGACAGGAGGTTGGAGAGTTCAGAAGATACGGATGAATAGAAAGAGTATCAAGGAGGAGGGGTACTTTCCCTTCATTCAATACACCTGGTTAAATGCACAATGCAATGATATGACTGACTAGTGATTGATTTTTAGTCTTTTTTTAAGTCTGCAACTGTGGAATGTGAAAATATAGACAAAAAAAGAACAATGGTTTGGCTTTTAATAGGCCTATTAATAATCATAAAATATGGTGAATGTCTTTTATTCTATTTTTTTTATTTGACTTTTATTAGATTTTTTAACTTTTATTTAATTTTACATTTTTTATTTTTATTTTACAATGGATTCCAAAAATCACACTGAAAATCTCTGGGGGGCAATCAGAGTTACACATGGAAATTAAAAAAGTGGGTTTTTGAAAACCTGAAAGCATACAACGAATAAGTGAGTATAAAACAATTATATAAATTATAAAATTGTGTAAAAGGATTCTTTATTAAATTATAAAAGTTTTTTTAGGTTTCAATGCATATGCAACAATGAACTATAATGATAAAAAACATACAGTGTAAAATATACAGGGACAAAAATTAGACACGTGTAATGCCTGAAACATTAGTGTATGTTTACAGTAAAGTTCTCTTTTGTGTGCCAATCAGTTTACTAATAAATTATTATTTTTTATTTATTTATTTGCAATAGGGTCCAGTAACATCACACTGAAATTCTGGGGGGAAATCAGGGTTACACATTGAAATAAAAAAAATAAAAATTTGAAAAATTGATAGCACGTGCGAATTAACAATCACAAACGGCTTCAAGGCATTTTAGGACACAACATAGTCAAGTAAGTAACTTTAACGAATGTCACAGTATTCACTGTAGCTGTCCGCTAGTAAAAACATATTTATCAGTCATTATCAGTGTATGCCATTGTTTTGCGTTTACTACAGTCCAGTGGATCAGGAGGCGCTGGCAGGTGTGAGTGAGTGGAGGCGGGAATAATTTGCATATTCATAGATCAGCATATAGTAAATGAGGCAAGGGTGTAGAGTTGCATTTAAGCTATTTTAAGGAATGAGAAAATTATTTTCACAAGAAAAAACATTTAAATATGTAATTTTGATGATCAAAGATAAGTTTTAAGGGATAAAATATTTGAATACAGGGGGACTTTAAAAGTTCTCAATGGTAGTGTAAACCAACACCATTTTTACCCTGTCAAAAACAGCTCTGTTCAAAGCGACCCGTTTAGGTGCTTGTCCCTTTAAATTCTAATGAGCTCCGCTAACTCCGCCCCTCTCTTCCGTGGGGTGAGGAGCAGTTCTCATGAGACTGTAAACTTTAGCTGCATTTAGCCAAGGAACATGCTAACTAGCTCATTATTATGAAAGGAGATTTGCAAAGATTCATTAAAAAAAACTTATACTCACGTCTTCTGGAGGTGAAGCTGGATTATGAATAATTCGTGCAAACACAGACTCATTTAGGAAGATCAGTCAAGAGGTCCTCGCTGCAGCCTGTAGTACGATGATGTAGCTGGATCAGATCGTTTGACGAGCATGCGCAGTATTGGATTTTAATGCGCATGCGCAAAGTGGGGCTGTCATTGAAGCTAGTATTTAATGTAAATTAAACTGTAATTACAAGATATAGGTGTGTTTCATAGGCTTACAAAAATTATATTATGCTGTGATTTTAAACTAGTAGTGTATTCAAACTTTATTTAAGCAAGGATGGCTTAGTTTTGAGTGAAAGGGTATGTAAACTATGTTTATTTTTTATTTGATTCGTTTTAGAAATAAAACTCTACTAATTACAATTTTGTTTGTTCTTTATGAAAAAAATGGGGTGTAACTATTGTCTTTATTTTATTAGTAGCATTTTTAGTACACTTTGAAGTATAGTCTCAGTAAACTACTAGTTTAGTAGTTTTATACTGCAAGTATACTCGTAAGTTTTTTTTAAGTGAACTTTACATCATACTTGAAGTATACTACTACTATGTCCCTATTTAGGTATTCATTTGTATATATTTTGTTACTACGTAGTGGATATAGTCCAGCTACGTCATCGTGCTGCAGGCTGCAGCAAGGACAGACTCAGATCAGGGGGTGCATTCCCGTCAAAAACAAATGTAATCCACTGCGTCTTCAGCGGCTCAGATGTCAGGAGTAAATAATGACTGCTATGTTCATTATTACATCCAACAACCTTCTTTTACATGCTTGGCATCGAAACAATGGCAGACTGTTGACAGTTCACTCAGGGCGGGACTGTGCTAAAACGGTAGTGTTCATCAATAATTGTGGGAGGGGCCTTTGCCTGTGTGACGTCACTCTGCCAAGAATCTGTGAACGGCTTGATCTGATACAGTGCTTATGATTTTTGGGGATTTTTTTTTTTAAAAGCACTGGGTGGATTTTTATCATACAGAACAGCCACAGGCACTGCTCCCTCCTACTTGCTCTTATGAGTCTTCATCCCATCCGAAATCCTACGATCAGTAAATGAACGTCGCGTTGTGGTACCATCATAGAGAGGCACAAAATCTCTTTCCAGAACCTTTTCTTTCACTGCTCCTTGCTCGTGAAATGATCTTTCCAACCCCATCCAGGACGCGAATCCCCGGCAATAATCAAGAAACAGCTATAAACTCATTTCTTCTATGAGCACTTAATTTCATCATGTGTGAAATGCACTTAATCATCCTGCTAAAAAAAACAAAACAAAACAAAAAAAACCCTCTGTTTTAGTTTGTATTCTTCTATGTCTGAAAATGTATTACAAGCACTTCTTGTGATTATTTGCCTCTTTATGATGAATCGCCTGTTGTATTTCTCATTTGTAAGTCGCTTTGGATAAAAGCATCTAATAAAAGAATAAATGTAAAATAAAAAAAAATGTAAATATCAAGTAAAAAGTATGTTAAAGGGGTCATCGGATGCAAAATTCACTTTTACAAGGTGTTTGAACATAAATGTGTGTTGGCAGTGTGTGTACACAACCACCCTATACAAACATCAATGTCTTGAACTTGATGCGAACTGTAACCGGTCACCAGTGCAGAGAGATAAAGACGTGGGCTGTCACAACTAACCTTCTGAACTCCACTAGCTGTGATTGTCACATAGTTTGCTGTTTAAATGTAGTTTCTAATGGCTGTGTTTGGTGTTACTGGAGAGTCAACGGTGCTTGATCAGATCTCACTCAACCAGACTGTTTTAGACAGTTATGGCCCTCTGCTATCTATAATCAATTCTCTAGTCTCGTTTGAAGGCATGGTTACAGCATATGCCTCAGAGGCAACTGTCACCTTATAGCTTTAACTGTTCAGTAAACGTCAAACAACATCTGTCAGATCTGCTGCGCTCTAATACACAGGACCGAAGTTTTAAGAGACTTTTTTGACAACACCATATTCTGACAAGACCAGTTGATGATTATATGGCCAAAAGAATGGAATTTAAGAGGCTAAAGACTAATTGTGACTTAACACTGTTTGGGTGGTTGGAGAGGATTTTGAAAAAATCACTGTCATGCAGTTTTTATATTGGCTCTCAATGTGATGACATTAAATGGAGAATACACTCAGGAATCTTTGCAAAATATCCTATTTTTGAAGAAAATCACGTTTGGAATGACATGAGGGTGAGTAAATGGTGACTTTTTAATGATTCAAACGAGTCAGTCTGAATTAATAATATAATACTTGAGTGACAATATCAGTCCATAAAACTGTTCATGACCTGTAAATCTGGAAACATTTAATACATAACAAAGTAGTCCTCTGTGCACTCTACTATCTCTAATTTTCTGAATGAAGGCTGGCTGACAAAGCATAACATTAGACTCAATACAAATAATATTTTCTCAAAGGATATTCTAGATTTCCCGAGGTTTGAATCCATTCAGCTCTTTTTGATATTGCACATGAATACACACTCAGAAGGAGGGAGGAAGATGAGAACACAAGATACTTATTGACTAGTCTTAATTAAACGCTTGGCTATGCATATGCTTGGGTTGGGTGGTTTCCCAATTGACTGTTTACTAACTCCTCCACTCATTATGTTTTTATTTCGAGAATAGAGACAATTATCCAAAGCCTTTGTTCAGCAGTAATAATTCTAATTTTCTTCATTACATTCTTTTCATAAGTTCATTTCCTTTGTCAGTTCCAGCAGTAAGCACTCTTCTTATATTTAACTCAGATTTTATCTGCTATATTTAAAGTTCAACGGGCCGCCATACTGAGAAATGATAAGTGGTTTATTTGTATGTTCTACATTGCTGAATTTAAAGAGATACAGAGAGACCAGCGTAAACCCAGGCAAAGACACTTTTTCCCCCCAATAGCATCTGTAGTGTCATTTAATTGATTCAAAAATTTCATTTATTTTTATTAATTCAGTTTATTAATTTAGATACTTTCCCCTTGTTTTTCTTTTTATTTATATTTATTCGTCTGTATTTATTTGTTATTTATTTATTCAAAATATTGTGTCTGGTTTATCAGGCTTAAATATCTGGTTTACATTCATTCATTCGTTCATTCATTGTTTGTCATTTCATATAAAACAGAAAACTGTGTTACACTTAAAACTCTTACCAAATAATAAATCAAAGAAACCCAGATGCAGTAAGCATCTGAGAGCAATAGCAGTGATTTGACACCAACTCTTCATATAATCTGTTTCATTTGGAAAGGACAATGGCTAACTAGCTAATTGAGCACTTTCACTTTCAGAAGACATTTTGACCCTTTCTTTAAGGGCTTAACCATTCTCACCCTAAAACCAATCTCAATACACTCGCCATTATAGCCAGACCTTTTAAAAAATCCCTACTGGTGAGCAGTCATTAAACATATGTCTTATGCTTCGTTTTAATCATCTTATACCCAATTCAACACAAAAGCTCAATATTTCCCTCTAAAACATATCTGGTCTCAAAGAGCATTGAGCAGATGAAGTAAAGCTGACAGTGAGGAAAGACAAAGAGCTCTGGAGCCATGGAGAGATGAGCTTAGGAATCAGAACAATGGCGAGAGAGTGAGAGAAGCTGCTGTCATGATGGAGGCAGGAGTAGTGAATGCTGCTCCTGCTGTAATGAGAGATTATGATTCTTTATTAAGATATTTCTTATCCTTGTTAGACGGCCTTTAAAGTCAGTGGATCGATTTCCCCTCTTACTCACAGACAGAGAAGAGAGAGAGAGAGAGAGAGAGAGAGAGAGAGAGAGAGAGAGAGAGAGAGAGAGAGAGAACATCTGGGTAACTGTGCAAAGAAGAAGTTTCATAACATGGTTATTTTCTGACAATCTGTTTGGGATTTGCTAAAGCCATTAGTAAATAAATAATTTCATACAGTAAAAAAACTACTTTTTGAAAAACACAAAGTATTTCATTCACACTCTGAGAAAATAATTTTGTACACAGTTATGCTTTTCAGGTCGGAAATGGTTTACCAAAAAAAAAGAATAACTTTCTGTTATTCATCATTTTCTCACCCTCATGTTGTTATAACCCATATGTTTTCGTTCCATAGAACACAAAAGGAGATACTATGGAATGTGCACACTGTTATTGCCCATATAAAGGAAGTCAAGCTCCAAAAATGATTTTAAAAAAGTCCACAACAGTGGTCCATACAGTTCGTGCACCATATTCTGTACCAGTGGTGAGGGAATCTGTGCCTCTTCCCAAGGTTATTATTTACAATTATATCAACAGGGCCATCCTTAGGTGTCCCTGTATATCAATTGGTTTTTGAATGAATGAACAATCGCATTTAGGATGACAACATTAATCTTGAAATGATACATTTTAACTAAAAACTAATAAGTGCATACATATAGTAGCTACATAATATAATGGAGTCAGATACTGATCCAGAAAAGACACCAATTGCCAAGTAAAGACTCGAAACTCGAAGACTTGGAATTTGTTTACTTAAGAACTGTCCCAAAGAATCAGTTCACCAGAATGAAATGGGCTCAGAATGAGGAGTCTGTTAGCAAAAATCGGTCCACTAATAAGTCAGACACCGAAACCAAGTGACCAGTTTCATCATCACTGTACAAGTCCTTCATTCTACGTGTTTATATGCTGTAACACACACACACACACACACACTTTTTACTAATATATAGCCAACCATATGTATGTGATAATGTGGTTTAGTTTTGTAGGCTGCACATACATTGGTTGGAGATATATAGGTTGGGTTATTTTTCTTTTATATTTTCTTTATGAATTACAATTGTAATTATTTAAAAAAAAAAAATGTGGCTTATTATTTGCCTTTTTTTCAACTTTTGATTTTGGTATTTCAGAAATTTACTACTAATAATAATAATTTCACAGATTTTGGTAACACTTTAGTATAGGGAGAAATTCTCACTATTAACTAGTTGCTTATTAGCATGCCTATTATTAAAATATTGGCTGTTTATTAGTACTAATAAAGCACATATTCTTCATGACCATATTCTACATCCCTAATCCTACCCAAAACCTGAACTTAACAACTACTTTACTAACTAATAAGCAGCAGCAAAGTAGAAGTTTAATGAGACAAAAGTTGTAGTTAATGGTTTGTTAATAGCGAGAATTGGACCTTAAAATAAAGTGTGACACAGATTTTTGGTACATAATTTTGGGAAAGCATTTTGTATAAGCCCTTACTGGCCTTTTGCAGTATTGCTTTGAGATTTACAACTTTTTTAAAAAAGACAAACATACTGATTGAGAAGGGTTTTTTGCAGTACAATTGCCAGATTTATGTCAATTTACATTGTGTGTGATGGTAAAATGGGGGTTTTACAGACATCTCCATGAGACCAAATGGTCTGTTGGTATATATTTACTGATCTGTTGACTCTTATCTCGGCCACAATGAGACAAGCACACAGAGGAAGAGTGGTGCCCAGGAGCAGGACAAGCCATTCAGTCCCTTAAATCAATATTTACCTCACACACCACAAGCAAATCCCAGAGGTGGTAACTTCACATCCAAGTGATTATCACTTATACTTATGATTACATGTCCTTCATCAGGGTCATAATAACAATATTTGGGTTGATTTTTGCAGACCAAACTCCATTCTGATCAACCAGGAAATGTCTGAAACAGGCCAAAATCACAGAGGAACTAGATTTACCCTTCAGGCACAGTTATGATTCACTGCTGATGGAGTCTGCTGGTAGTTTGCATGTGTTTGCATAAGGAGACGGGTGGACAGAATAGTGCAAATGATTAACTGTTAAGATAGTGTGAGCTGCCTACCAGAACACAGTAATAACAGATACGCTGTATGGCAAGAGATGAGGGAGGAGTCCCATGTGCACCCTCTACTTCTCACCTCAGGCAGGCCCTGAGACCTGTTCTTACATGCTAGCTGAGTTAAGGCTGCGGGAGGGCTTAGGGCAGGTTGGGACAGGCCTTCACTTGTGCTCCATATTGCTCTTAATGGTAATACACGTCTCTCTGGCTCACAGAGTTTGTATCTTCTCTGAGGTACTGAGTGAGGAGTTAGTGTTTGACACTTTTTTCCAATGGTTCAGTGACACGAAGTGATATATTGAACCTATATTCAGGGGACTCTATTGGTATGTTTTTATTAAGCTTAAGGAAAATAAATGTTATGGCAACTGACTTTTGATAATTACACTACACTTTCAAAAGAATGGGGTCATGAATGTATTTTATTCAGCAATGATGCATCAAATGAATCAAAAGTGACAGTAGATTTTATATTGTTACATTTCAAATAATAAATTTCTTATGAACTTTCTGTTTATTAAAGAATAATGGGGGGGGGGGGGGGGGAATATCATGGTTTTCACACAAAAGCAGCACAACTGTTAACATTAATAATAAGATGAAATGTTTACTGAGCACCAAATCAGTATATTAGAATGATTTTTTTGAAGGATCATGTGACACTGAAGAAAAATCATTGTTTGAAAAATCATTGTCATCACAGGAATTTAATCTTTAAAAAAAATAAAACACAAAACAGTTCTTTAACGTGTTATAATATTTCACAATTTTAGACTGTATTGTCTCTCAAATAAATGCAGCCTTCGTGAAAATAAGAGACATACATAAACATATCAAATACATAAAAAATCATAATGACTCCGAGCTTTTTAATGATTAGGCCTATATATATATACAGTGGGTACGGAAAGATCGACACCCCTTAATTTTTCACTCTGTTATATTGCAGCCATTTGTTAAAATCATTTAAAGTTAATTTTTTTCCCTCATTAATGAACACACAGCACCCCATATTGACAGAAAAAAAAACAGAATTGTTGACATTTTTGCAGATTTATAAAAAAGAAAAACTGAAATATCACATGGTCCTAAGTATTCAGACCCTTAGGACCATGTGATATTTCAGTTTTTAACTCAGGTGCTGTCCATTTCTTGTGATCAGCCTTGAGATGGTTCTACACCTTCATTTGAGTCCAGCTGTTTTTGATTATACTGATTGGACTTGATTTTGAAAGCCACACACCTGTCTATATAAGGACCTTACAGCTCACAGTGCATGTCAGGGCAAATGAGAATCATGAGGTCAAAGGAACTGCTGAAGAGCTTCAGAGACAGAGTTGTGGCAAGGCACAGATCTGGCCAGGGTTACAAAAAAAATTTCTGCTGCACTTAAGGTTCTCTAAGAGCACAGTGGCCTCCATAATCTTAAATGGAAGACGTTTGGGACGACCAGAACCTTCCTAGAGCTGGCCGTCCGGCCAAACTGAGCTATCGGGGCAGAAGAGCTGGTGAGAGAGGTAAAGAAGAACCCAAAAAAATCACTGTGGCTGAGCTCCAGAGATGAAGTCGGGAGATGGGAGAAAGTCAACCATCACTTCAGCCCTCCACCAGTCGAGGCTTTATGGCAGAGTGGCCCGACGGAAGCCTCTTCTCAGTGCAAGACACATGAAAGCCAGCATGGAGTTTGCTAAAAAAACACCTAAAGGACTCCAAGATGGTGAGAAATAGATTCTCTGGTCTGATGAGACCAAGATTGAACTTTTTGGCCTTAATTTAAGCGGTATGTGTGGAGAAAACCAGACACTGCTCATCACCTGTCCAATACAGTCCCAACAGTGAAGGATGGTGGTGGCAGCATCATGCTGTGGGAGTGTTTTCAGCTGCAGGGACAGGACGACTGGTTGCAATCGAGGGAAAGATGATTGCGGCCAAGTACAGGGAGATCCTGGACGAAAACCTTCTCAGAGTGCTCAGGACCTCAGACTGGGCGAAGGTTTACCTTCCAACAAGACAATGACCTAAGCACACAGCTAAAATAACGAAGGAGTGGCTTCACAACATCTCTTTGACTGTTCTTGAATGGCCCAGCCAGAGCCCTGACTTAAACCCAATTGAGCATCTCTGGAGAGTCCTAAAAATGGCTGTCCACCAACGTTACCATCCAACCTGACAGAACTGGAGAGGAACTGCAAGGAGGAATGGCAGAGGATCCAAATCAGTTGAAAAACTTGTTGCATCTTTCCCAAAAAGGGTATATAGGCTGTATTAGATCAAAAGGGTGCTTTACTAAATACTGAGGCAAAGGGTCGGAATACTTAGGACCATGTGATATTCAGTTTTTCTTTTTAATAAATTGCAAAAATGTCAACAATTCTGTGTTTTCTGTCAATATGGGTTGCTGTGTGTACATTGATGAGGAAAAAAAATTAATTTAAATTGATTTTAGCAAATGGCTGCAATATAACAAGATTGAAAAATTTAAGGGGGGTCATGAATACTTACCGACCCACTGTATATTATATATTTTTTTTTTGTTTTTTTTTGTTTTTTACATCGTCTTAATCATACAGCCGTACTTACAGTTGCTTTATAAAAATATAAGTGACTGTCATGCTATGCAGCTACAATTTTATTTAAGTTTTTAACACAAAATTAAACCGTGAAGTTTGAATGCGTAACGTTAGTTGAATTTGCAGTGAACATGCATCAGGCTGGTGCTAAGAGATATGAATTTATGGAGGATGGCGCCATCGTCTGGCGTGAAGTCCCATGGCATTGAGTACGTTTACATGGACAACAATAATCCGATTTTAACACGATTAAGACAATACTCTGATTAAGAATCTACCATGTAAACAGAGATTTTTGATTAACTTAATCCGGCTAAAGTCATATTCGAAGTAAACAGAAATCGAATTAAGACATGTGGAGTGCTATTCCTATTTTAGTCGCATTACTGAAGTGCAGTATAGACATGTAAACACCTTAATCACATTACCGTTGTGTAGCCCTGCTTCTCAAATTTGACCAATAAACAGCCACTAACCTAAATGCAGGCAATGAAGTTCTGCAAGTAAACATGACATTAACTGTGCCAGTACACAATTTCACATCAAACAGGGAAAAAAACGTCAAGAATATTGATTATTAAAAAACTGTCCACAAAGCAAGTGGATCATGAACGTATGCGAGACGTTCATGTAGCCTGTACTTTAAACGTGTCAACAATCTTTTTTAAAAGGATTATTGTAGAAATTACATCAAAAACCTAATAAATAAATAAATAAATAAAATTTGTCTGAAGACTTAAGCCTTATGGAAGTCAGTAATTAATGTTACTACCTTTCATTTGAAGATATGTGATAGGAATAGGCTTCACTTCTGAAGCTAGCAAGTTCATTAGTGTTTTCCGCTTTATACAAGGTAGGCTATATTTCTAAAGGAATTACTGGATGTCGCACTTCACCAAACTAATCAGCAGAGAGCGAAAATTGTGGCTACTTACACAAAACTATCATATGGCAGAGGAAGGCCAGGATTCAGACAAACTATTTTTATTATACATTTATTGCTTGTGTCCTTTTGAAAGCTTCAAATCCTCATAAAAGCCACTGGGGGAAAAAATAGAGAACGAGGGATAGGCTACTGGAGCCTGTAACCCAGTTTCCCAAGAAGACAGAGCTCAGTTAAAGAGACATAACAAATTTCAGAACACGACTACCAGTCCTCTTTTTTCCTTCCCTGAACGACCTAATGTGACAAAGCTGCATTCAAAATGACCAAAGAGCAATGCTATTTTTTCATCTGGTATCTGAGATGTGTCTGCTCTCACGGTGAGATGTCTCCCCACTCTTCCACCATGACACTTGAAAGTTACTGGACATTTCTGGGTACACGTGGTTACAAGTGGTTTGTCATTGCAAGGATGATTAGCTGTCTTTCCTGTGTACCTGTAAGACTTTGCAGTTTATTGCCGGCCACATCTGCAGTCCTCATGCCTCCCTGCAGCAGGACACATGTTGATGCAGGTTATCATGGTGTTTTTCAGAGTCAGTAGAAAGGTCTTTTTACTGTCCGATTATAACTGTGACATTAATTGCCAAAGTGTCAATCTCAAAACAGTGGCGTAGCAAGTCAGCCCCAGGCCCATATGCAAAAATATTTGTAGACCCACCCACCAAAGAAAAGTTATGTTAATGTGGGCTCCAAGATTCATTATTGTCTTTTCAAAATAAATCACATTGCATGATTATTACAGTTTTTCTCGATTGCTTAAACACATTTCTTGAAACTATGCCTCGTATACTCAAAACAGTAAACACAAACATCCTATTTTCAGGTTAAAATGAAGCTCTACACTCAAAACCATTCACTCTTGCTGAAAAACCAAACTTTTCCCTCAGACATCACACACAAGCTTTCAAAAACACACACACTACAACATAGTATTACACACTGGTGCAATAAATTCAAAACAATATATCCAAAACTGGTAAGTTATGTTGCTTGTGGTTCTCCCCCTCAAAAACCTTTTCACATGAACACAAAACCAATGTATACACTGGCACATTTTTATTCATGTACTACACAGCACAACTGTAAAAAAAAAAAAAAAAAAAAAAAAAAAATTTAAAAAAATGTAATAAAATTCCGCATCAGCATCCCGTCTTTGTTCTGGGTCAGGCCAGAGAATCTCGTCCACATCACAAGCTATATTGGCCCTAGCAAGGCAGCGAGGGTAAAATCCTCTTGCATGCCTGATCCACCCCTGGCATGCATCTACTGATATGTCTAGGCAGGCTTCTTCCATGGCCTGGAGAAGGTGAGCACATATATAAGGTTCTCGGTCATACACTTTCCACCGCCATGCCGAAAAAAACTCCTCTATCGGGATTAGAAAGGGAGAGTATGCAGGCAGAAAGATGTTAGAAAACCTTGGGTTATTGGTAAACCAGTCACGAACCAGAGCAGCGCGATGGAAGCTGACTTTATCCCAAACAACAATGTAACAAGGCTGCTCTGGCTGTGCTGGTTCCCTGAGGTCCAGCTGGAACATGTGCTCTCTTAGACCATCAAGGAAAGCAAGGAGGAGCATAGTGTTATAGGGTCCTAGAATGGCATGACGGTGGAGTACCCCTCGTTGGCTGATGGCTGCACACATAGTGACATTCCCTCCGCACTGACCAGGGACATTTACAATAGCCCGATGGCCAATTATGTTCCTCCCCCTTCTCCTTTTGGTCAGGTTGAAACCAGCCTCATCCACAAAGATAATTTCATGGGGAACAGGCCGGCCTTCAATCTCAAAGATTCTCTGCAAAACACATGAAACACAGTAGAGTAAATCACTGCCCTGAAGCGCAGTTCAAGAGGGCACAAATGGCAGCATAAACTGCTATACTGTGATAGTACACAATACTTAATACGATATCAAAACTCATACCTGAACATATTCCACTCGTTGGTCTCTCACTCTGTCAGAGTTTCATTCGAAAGGGACGCGGTGCTTTCGGAGGATAAGATCAATTGTGGAGAGGCTGATGGCATTTATCCCTCAAAAATGATGATTATCCTCAATCACTCTCCTTTGAATCTCTCGCAGGCGGATTACATTATTGGCAATGACCATGTTTACAAGCTCCCTCTCTTGCTCCTCCGACAAAAGCCTTAGCCTGCCTCCACCAGGTGGTCGTCTCGGTGTCCTACAAAAATAGAAGCACTCATCACTGTCACTGTCACACATCCTTTTTACAGGAAAAAATGGAAACATACTGAAACTCTATCTGTATGCGAGGCAATTTGATGCATTTCTTTATTACGGTAGCATAGTGCAACAGTGTATGCACTCTAAAGTTACTGTACAGAGCAGTCTTACTGCAAGTACACCTACCCGTTTTCCTCCCTGAAGGTTCTGATGATGGAGGCGACGGTGAAGCGACTCAAATTTGGCTGCACTCGTTACCCAGCCTCCCTCGTAGTCATACCATGGACAAGGACATGGTCAACTAAAGTGGCTCGAATTTCATCTGAGACTGCTTGTCTCCTTGCCCTTCTTCTCCCTCCTCCTCCTTCACCAAGTCCTCTTCCTCTCCCTCCTCCTCCTCCTCCTCCTCATCACCACAGCCTCTCTCTCCATCATCCGTCACCACGTCTCCTCCATCATCCTCATCCTCCTCCTCCTCCTCCTCCTTCACCCCGTCCTCTTCCTCCTCCTCCACCACGTCCTCCTCCTCTCCCTCCTCCTCCTCCCCCTCATTCACCACGTCCTCTTCCTCCTCCTTCACCACGTCCTCTTCCTCCTCCTCCACCACGTCCTCCTCCTCCTCCTCCCGGCCGTAGTTGACGCCGCCAGGAAACCTCCACTTCCTCTTCCTCCTCCTCTTCCTCTTCGACCTATTCCTTCATTTCTCTGTGGATCCATTGTTCCAAAGCTCAGTGAACTGATTTGGGCCCTTTTATCTATTTATTGAAGGATCTGATTGATGTGTGTTCAATTTGGACTCTTAGGGTGTCTCATTAGAAGGCTGCCCTCCGGAGGTCGAATCCTCTGGAGGTCGCATCCTCTGTAGGATGCATATACGAAGTGTCCTCAATCTAGAATTAAACGAGACGCCCTTCGTAGGACAGGCGGAGAAGGAAACCGGAAGTATCACGTTGCTATGCCAACACATCCTTGCGCTCTCACACTACTTAAATGAAGGAAAATTATTTCTAAATTTGGAAAGTAATTTTTTAAAAAATTACTTGGTTTTACTTGTTTTGTTTTGTTCAATGTTTGAGGAGCTGCAGCGTACGTACAGCAGACATCTGTTAGAGAAAAAAAGGAGGAGGATATTAAAAACAAAGTTTATCCGTTTTTACAGAGATGATTTAAGGTAAATTGTAAACACCACATCTGCGCTTGTGTGTATGTTACATCTGCCGGAGCCGGCATTTTTCAAATTAACAACGGTTGTTCATGGTGACGAAAAGAATTGTGGGTTATCTGTAGCAGCAAAGGATACACCTCATGCATCCTCCGAAATCCTGAGAAAGGAGGTCTCATTCGAAGGTCGCATTCGGAGTATCCTACTTGCTTTTCTGAAATGAGACAGCCTCAATGACGTATGCAGCCTTTGAATGCGACCTCCGGAGGGTGCAGCCTTCCAAATGAGACACAGCTTTAGTGTTTCCACCTGGGTAATTGTTTGCTAATTGAGCTCAAGCTGTGCTGACTTGAGTGAACAGTGTTGAATGCTAGTGCTTTCTAAATGACCACATGGTGTAAGCACTGAGAAATATAGGGATTTGTGTGTAGAGTTTTGCAGTAACATTCACCAAATCTGACTCATGTGTTAAAGCATTGGAATAGTGTTTATAGTTCAGCAAAATGGGTGTGCTTTTTGAAAAATGGCGTTATGGTTTTGAAATTTTAGTTCAAAAGCCTGGTTATAGTGTTTTAGCAATCGAGAAAAACTGTAACAAGCTGTTTTATTGACATATAAATGTTTGGATATGATATTTAACATTTTCAAGTCTGTTCATTATTTGTAGCGTGCCAGCAACAAAATAATCGTAATAAGCGTTTTACTTTCAATATAACACAAATATTATCCTTTAAATTCTGTCAGTTTTATCACAAAATACAAACAATAAATGTGTTTAATTTAACTCTCTGGGCCTTTCTTTTGGCAAATCATCCCACAATGTCCTAGTATTAATTTAAGGCTTTGTGTATCTTAATGGAAAGCAGGACTTCAGATTAGTTGTCAAACAAAAGAGAATTAAAATGAAAGAAAGAGAATTAAAACGGTGCAAGTGTTGCTGAAGCTAGATGTGCTGTGATACAATCTTTTCAACCAGATAGCTACCAACCTCACACAGGTTGTTTTAAATTAATTATTGATTATTATTTTATTATTTAATTTGGCCATGGCAATGGCAACTACTAGTTTGCACGTAGTTTAAAAAAAAGTTCTACGGCAGCAATGTAACAAATGCACACAAGAAATGAACAATTACCAATTACCTGCATATGACATGCAGACAATATATTGTGGCCACAAATTAAGAATTAAATTAAAAGGTCCCCCTCAGCGGGCCCCCAATCAGCCTGGGCCTATATGCCCTGCATACCCAAACACTATGCCCCTGTCTCAATGTCATATATAGAAACTCATCCTGACCTACTGAGCATTAAGATATGTTTTAAGTACTACTGTAGTGTATGGTTGATGGATGATCTGGTCGCTGAGATGAGATGAAAAGCCATGAGTGCTTTTTCAGCAAATGATTCTATATACCTGCAGTGTTTCTGATGCAATAAATAAAAGATGGCTCTAATGCTCCTTACACATATGAAATGCCTCAGTAAATTGTCCCTCATGTGGAATAATGGTAAAGGTTGCTCAGGTTCACTCTCCTCCTCTCTTCTCCTATCTGAACTCAGTATCATACTGTAGCTATAGGTACTATGGGCTCATGTTTATGAGTCTTATGAGTCACATTTATAGGCTGATTAAACAATCAAATCAAATAATTATGCCCATGAATCAAAAAGCATTTTCTAGATGTTTTGTGCTGTGCTGAAAATCCTAATGTTCCTGGTCAAATATAGCCAGCCTTTGCTTGTAGATCTCGCATTATGCTAGATTATCACTACATCTTATATTCAATCTTTTTATCAACTTGTTTTCTTTCAGTTAGCATAGCTTTTGTTTTTCTTTTTGAAACTGACCGGTCATAGCCCTCACTGATCTGAGCTTTATGCACCTCCGTTTTTGAGTGAAAAAGCATTTATGGTTCGTTTTGGCAATATTCACAAAAAACGAGGTTACCAATATTTGGTAATAGTTTAGACCTAATGCTCCAGAGAAACAAGCCTGCAGCCGTCTTTTGAAGTGTTTGTCATAACAAATGTCAGTAGACCGGGAAGATTTTTAAACTAGTGGTAGCTGTGGAAATTCAATTGAAGACAACAAGCACAGCTCTGAAAAGGAGCGGAGCTACATAAGGTCTACAGCAGGGATCCTCAAATCTGGCCCACGAGATCCACTTTCCTGCAGAGTTTAGCTCTAACCCTAATCAAACACACCTGAGCATGCTAATCAATGTCTTCAGGATCATTAGAAAATCACAGGTAGCTGAGTTTGATCAGGGTTGGAGCTAAACTCTGCAGCGCATTGGACCTCCAGGGTAAGATTTGAGGAACCCTGGTCTACAGCATAGCAAATTTATACTTTACACATTTTTGTAGGCCGGTCATTTTTGACCAGGAACCCCACAAGTGTTAACAAGATGGGCAGGGAAATTATTATTGGGTTTAGTAGCACAGTACACATAGATAGTTTTTTTTAATAGAATAGGATAGGTGTGCTAGTATTAATTGGTCAGGTGTTCGCGAAAAAGATGTGTCTTTAGAATTTTTTTCAAAATGGCTAAAGACTCAGCTGCTTGAATTACATTGTAACTTTATCTGAACTATTTAATCGATGTCTTCAGGGTTACAGGCAGGTATGTTTTTGGGATGATTCATGATGGAACTAAATTCCTCGGGGCAGTGGCCATCCAGGGTTGGCATGGCCTTACAGTATAAGTAAACACCTGACCATTTATTACACTGTCACAGTATCAAGTGGTAAAGAATTGAGTTGCCCTAAGATTACAATTAGGGCCAGTATTTAATTCATGAATTTTGGCATTACAGGGAGATTTGAACTCAACTCCAAAAACTTTGTCTGCAGACATACTTTCAGTGTGGCTGGAGGTCGGTTCTTCTTCTTCACTGCACTTCAAGCTCTGTCTCTCACACCGGAATGTGACAAGGCTGCCTTGTTCCTCATCAAATATACAAGCACTTTGTCTTCTAACACATTTGCATAGTGAAGCCGCAAAAATACCTTTCTCTGTCCATTTGTGTTCTTGTGGGGCAGTCAAAATGAGCGGACCGCATAATCCCTGTCCCACGGAACTTGCTCAGCTGCCAGAGCAAATGACATCACTCAGTATTACCAAGAAAGCACATCATGTTTCAAAATTCTCTGGCTGTCTTTCTTCCTGAAGGATGTCCTGAAGCTCACTAGGCATAAAATGATTTAATGAAATGTTTCAGTCATCAAGCACAGATCCTTACAACAGTTTTTCTCTCTTTTCCATCTCAAAGATGATGTCAGCATTTCGTTAATGACAATGAAAATTGTCATATTTTCATTTTTCATATAATCACAACAGACATTGTTCACATGACGGGTTCTCTGAATGTATTTAAATACAGAGTATATTATCTTGTTTACATTAATGAAATGCATTAACTACCGCTGATTCCCTTCATATATGAAGCCCTTGATAAATCTACATGGAGAAATTGTATTTTTCAGCAGCATTATTATTTATTATCTCAACTGCTTTTCTCTACTTTTCATGTAACTTGAGTCACATTCTGACTGTGTTTCTCTGAGCAGTTGGGCCCGCCTCTGGCTCATACAGTTAATTCAATCAGTTTAACATGTACTGAAGAACAAGCTTTAGTTTTGACTACATTGAGACTGAGGCACTGACATTCTAACATCCGTTACGGTGTCTGATCAGTCTGGCTGTGATAGATGTCCCATTTGTAATATCATCCAATTTTGTCTTCCATACAACAAGTTGTTATATACAACAAATAAACAATTGAAATAAAAATGTGTGTCACTTTATATACATGTGTCGATACAAACTTTCACACTCAGTGTAACCTGTATTAATGCAGTCAGTTTTGTCAACCTTTTACCCCAAATATTCCAGTGGACAGAAAGGCATGGATGCTCCGATGGGAATTCTGAGAGCAGCTTTTGACAGAGAAAAAAGAAGAGAGGGAAAAGAGAAAAATAACATTGCCTTACACTGCATCTTACTTATAAATTTATCATGACTGTTTCTGTACAATACACTGGATTCTCATCCTCCTTTAATATTTGAAGGTTTAATAATTCATATACTAAAATATAGTTTTCTCCATTTTTCCAGCTATCTCCTCTTAGCAGCACTCAAAGTGGTCCAACAGGAGGAATGGGAAAAAAGAGTTTAAAGTGGGACTGAAAGTATGAGTGAATGTTTGTGAGTGTGAGTGAGTGTGTGTGCGTGTGTGTGTGTGTGTGTGTGTGCATGTTTATGTGGTTTATGAGGACACAGATTTGTATAATAACATGGGTATGACAGAGTTATACGAATATGAACGAGAAGGTGATTTATGAGGACATTTTCAGTGTCCCCGTAATTCAAAAGGCTTATAAATAATTCAGAATAATTTTTTTTGAAAATCTAAAAATGCAGGGGAAAGTTCTGTGAGGGGTCGGATTTAGGGGTAGGTTGTGATAGGGCAATAGAAATAGGTTGAACAGTATAAAAACCATTACGCCTATGGAGAGTCCCCATAAACCATAAAAACAAACCTGTGTGTGTGTGTGTGTGTGCGAGGAAGTAGCTGCACATCTTGCAGCAATAATCTTTTTAGGTCACTTGCAACTTACTTATAAAAATTAACTACATTTTTCACACTTTGCGTCTGAAAGTTTGAATCATGCTAGAATCACAGTAAAAACGTATGATGCCCGTCTACAGTGTCTGTCAAAACTAGACCTTAAGAGGGCATCTGAATAAAATTATGTAGCAAAAATTTTAAAAGTAGTACAGAACTTAAAGATATTTTGTCCACTAATAAAATACTAACCTTAAACATTCAAATAGCCTAATACTTACATACTCCAGTGCAGCTGTTAGATGAAAGTTCAAATTCAAATTCATGCCACCTCTAAAATTGTTATTTAGCCAACCACATAAAATACGCACTTTAAAAAAAACGGATTTAGTCAAAATGTCAGTGGAATCGAGGACTTGGCTTGCAGTATATGACTGAATGAGTGTGTGATCATCAGTGGGGAGAGGTTGACACAAACTGAGATGTGGGACGTACATGACTCCAGCGGACGCTCTTCTCCTCACACTCACAGCTCTCTCTCAGTGCTCATGAAGTTCAGCTCTTATCATCGCCTATCCGTTCAGTGATCTTTTTGTCTGATTTTATTATTATAGGAATTTCATTCCATCTGGAGATGTGACTTCGTGGAAGTGATTTTGTGGTTACGTTCGCCGGATGCGTTGGACACGTGCTTTATGTTCTGTAGATACCATAATGTGAGTATACAAAACTTCATCTGAGGTAATGCAGTTTAAGCTGTATTTATACCATTATAAAAAATGTAGTAATTATTATATTAATTATTTTGTTATTGTGGGTCGCTTGTATGAATATCGTCAGAGAGAACTGTATTGATCAGAAAATTCCTTAGCCTATTCATTTACAAGATGATATTTAATACTGTAAAAATGATAAATAAATTACATGAATTGAATAGGAAGACTACAAAGTTGTCAATAATTTGTAGCAGACCAGATTTAATCTGTTAAATCTCAGTATTGACTGTTTTTTTAAACGTAAGTCTGTTATAATATTGTTATTGTTATATATATAATATTGTTAAAGTACATCATACATCTTGTGTTTTTGGTAAGTGATGGTGACCCTTAGATTTGGTTATATAAAGCTTTCCAAGTGATTTGTGCAAATGGGTGACTTATGTGGGCTTGAATGAGTCTCTGGCCTGAGGTAAGACTAAATACTGTCCTCACAAAATCTGAAATTCTTATTGAGAGGCCCTTTCTGATTCACTTGTGTCTAGTTGCTTCTTCATTAGCATTTCACATAGACAGAGACAGGATTATTTGTGACAGCAAACAACACTGATTTGTGGATAATTATGACTGAATAACCTGAGCTTTATGAACTGTTACATGCCGTCATTCCTTAGACATCCTGTTGAAATTGTGCAAATGTGCTATTTTTGGAAAATAATTTAATGCATCATTGATCAGTTTATTATTCCACTGCTGTGGCATATGCTTGAATACAGTTCCATAATTACCGAAATCATGATCAAAGAGCATGAAATAGGCATCAGATGTACATGTAATTTCAACAATAGCTAGCTATTATTTAATAGAGAGCATGAGTGGTACTAGACCAATATACTGCTGATATTTGACCAGAGATTTGGGAGATTATAATGTTCTTTGTTTAAATACTATTAGTGTATATATATAAGTAACTATGTGCTAGACACACATACACCAACTGTTCAAAAGTTTGAAGTATGTAAAATTGTTCATGTTTTTAAAATAAGTCTCTTATGTTCACCAAAGATGCACATATTTGATCAAAAATACAGCAAAAAAAATATTATTACAATTTTAAATAACGTTTTTCTTTTGTTCTTTCATGAAATTTATTCCTGTGAGGGTATGAAATATGTTGCTTGGTGGGAAAAAAGAAGAGAAGCAAGAAAAAATTATATATATCTAATATTATAATATATAGAATATATTATATTATATATTATAACATCCACACACAATCAGTAAATATTTTTGAAATATTTCATTTATAAATATTAATATTTCTTATATTTATATATATATAAATATCTTGAACAGATGCACATAACATTTTGTCTTACATATATACATCATGTGATGTACTTTATATAACATCATAAATAACACATAATAACCACATATAGTACGTAACAAAAATTTTATTTGTATTCGATTATCGCGATAAATCGTTTGACAGCCTAATATATATATATATATATATATATATATAATCTAATCGTATATATATAATATATAATAAATTACAATAGTTGTTATCAATGCTGAGACAGTTGTGCTGCTTAATATTTTTGTAGAATATGTTACATTTTTTCAGGTTTCTTTGTTGAATAAACTCACTTAGACACATTTATTTGAAATAGAAATCTTTTGTAACAATATAAATGTCCTGACGTTCACCTTTGACCAATTGTATCCTTGCTAAATAAAAGTATTAATTTCTTAAAATAAACTCTTACTGACTCCAAACTTTCGAATGGTAGTGAAAAAAAGCCATATGGGTCGACCACTAATCCTGAGTCCTATATAAACATTTCACTGTATGTACAGTATGTCAGTCTCTGTGATATACTTGGCAATATTTTTTGCATATATATTCATTGTCATGGTATCTCTGTTTTTTGTCTTTATGGCTTGCTTAGTTTGTTGATGGAGAGGATTTCGAATGACAGCCGGCACAGTGGTCATCACAGGTGGAATTCTGGCTGCCGTCATCTTGCTAACTATTGTCACAGTTCTGTGTTACTGTAGGCTGCAGGTAAATCTGCTCTTCTGCTACAGTATAGTCTCATAAGTAACTCCCTCTTCTCTATTCACTTACATATTGAGTGTGACGTCTCACTCTGCTCATTAGTATTACTGCTGTAAAAGAGACGAGTCGGAGGAGGGGGAGGAGGAGGCTGACGTTGCCATGGTATCTCCAAATCCACTGCGCCAACCGAGTCCACCTGAGAGTCCGCAGAGTCTCCAACACTTCCCTGAATACACGTCCTCCAATCAGCTGCTAATGACTGCAGAGCCTTTTGAGGCCAACGGACCGGTCAGTTATCCTCAATACAACAACAGGCCGCCCCGCTCGTACACTTTCTGCCCGTCCTGCTCGGGGTATCTGCCGCTCTACATGAGCCCACAGGAGGGGCTGCGTAATGGAGGTGGCAGGATCAGCTACAGGACTCTGCAGCAGGAGGAATTAGACCTGCCAATGGAGACGCCCAGCTTCCACAAACTCAACCTCATCCGCTCTGTCACCATGCAGGAAGTGCTGACGCATCACAGCATCAGCACCGATGTGTAGCACCTCGTATTCACCTGAAGTATTCTGTGATTCACTTTCAGTATCCTGCTTTCTGTACCCAATGCTTGATTTAGATCTATCCAATACATGATCTTCATTCATTCATTTAGAAGGATAGTCATGCACCAGTGTAATTGTAGTATCATTGAGATACTATTATAGTCATTATTGCTGTTGTTTTCATTTTTATATTTTCCGTTTTCATTTTAAAGTTTTAGTAATTTGTCATTCTTAGTTTTTGTTATGTCTAATTTTTTATTAAGAGAACTTGTAATAAAAGAGAATGTTTCTGTTCTCTTACTATCCTTATCCCTTCCTGTCCTAGCTTTTACTTTGAACGACGACTGAAACTCTCCTGTTTTTTGCCATCTTACGGTAAATCGCTTGTTGTATTCCTCAATTGTAAGTTTCTTTGGATAAAAGTGTCTGCCAAATGAAGAAATGTAAATGTATTCTTTTTATTTCATTTTCACTTTTAGTTAAGTACATCAAGTTAAGCTAAATATCAGATGAGGCTTGTTTGTCTTGGCCATTAGCGGAACTAATTTTTTATTATAGGTTATTTTATTTCAAATAATGTTTTTTTATGGTTTTGGTTCAGTTTTAGTTTTGTTAACTTAATAACCCTATCATGGCACTTTATCTTTTTAACCCAAAAACCTAAAAAATGCAATCCAAATTAAAAATACAAATGCACCACCTGTCAAAATCATAAGGAATTCTCCCCTTCATATTAATTCTATTTATATACCAACTTTTCTGACAGTGGTACTAAAAATTTTAATGTATATTATTTATATTAATATATATATATATATATATATATTATATATATATACTAACAGTATATGTTTGTGTGTGTGTGCAGTGTGTGGGTTACTGCATACAAGTAACGCAAGTTACGTATCATCTTACTTTTTTTTCAAGTAACTAGTAGTAAAGCATTACTTTTTAATTTACCAGAGAGTATCTGAGTAAACGCAAGTTCTTTTTTTTCATAATTTATTGATTTAAACTCTCCTGTCCCCATGTTGAGCAGGAATCAGAGATTGTTACTGTAGTTCTAAAATAAATATGAATATGCCTTAATTCATCTCATTCACACACAAAAAAACACAAATTCAGTATTTCTCAAAATGAATAAATATAATGCAACTCAGATATGACACAAACCTGCAATAATAAATGTTAAACAACCAACAAATATCCTTATGTATTATCTCATTCTATTTCTTTGCTGTCTTCTGCCTTGATGATCCAGTTCAACCATACTAATACACAAAAATGACTCTAGACAAACATTTGTGTCTTTTTTTATTAAGTGTGTTGATATTTCTTCTTCTGCATTCTACTGTACGGACGTAATTTACTTTCCCTTCAGCCTGAGGCTTATTCATTTTACTTTTGGTGTGAAAAGGCTTTTATATTTGCCAAAAATATAACTTTTTTATTTTAAAAACAAACAAGCAAGCCCTGTCCAGATTTAAAAAGTAATGCAAAAGTAATGTAACGCATTACTTTCCATAAAAAGTAACTAAGTAACATAATTAGTTCGTTTTTATGGAGTAATGCTTTTATAAGTAACTTTTCCCAACAGTGTGTGTGTGTGTGTGTGTGGTGTGTAACTAATAGGGCTTTTCAAGGGCATGAGAACTGGAAAGTAAAATGTTGATATTTCACATTCTTTTGTCTATCACAGATATTTAATGCTGTAGTGAAATAGACAATATGATTAAATGGTGTGGATGTATGGTATATTTAATTTGTGATATGATAATACCACCTGCAGTCATAGTTTTACAAGTAGGATTGTGAAGTTGTGTGTCTGTTTGTGTAATCTATTTAACTGACAGATTTTATAATTCTCTGCATTCTTATCTTTTTGTGTAGTGCCACTCAGTTTGCATTGATTTTGAACAAAAATAACTCTGAAGTCACCAGAATAATGATCTGTTATTGTCTTTTATCTTTTTTAGTTCTTGATGAATGCAATATTTATTAATATTGAATTTTCTGTGTGAGGATTGTGAGGAGTTTCAAGCTCTTACACAGTGTGATGAATGAACATATTTAACTGCACATGCTGTTTGCTGGCCAGCAGGTGGCATCATTTCTTGTGCAGAAAAAAAGGATAATAGGTCAATT
The DNA here is from genome assembly GCA_018155175.1 of Sinocyclocheilus anophthalmus. Lineage (NCBI taxonomy): Eukaryota > Metazoa > Chordata > Actinopteri > Cypriniformes > Cyprinidae > Sinocyclocheilus > Sinocyclocheilus anophthalmus. The sequence goes on along the minus strand of JADLZN010010783.1, from coordinate 91,053 downwards.
AAAAACATCAAACAAGAGAAAAGTGTGTCTGTGTTTTATGTATGATGGCAATTATGCATGATGGTAATTATGCATATGAATCTTACTGAAAGTAACTACGATTTCTGACTCCGTAAAACTGATTAAATGTTTTATAATCTTAATCATCTTAAATAAATGTAATTTACACTTGGGTTATTATAATTACTAAAACTAATACCATAAAAAAAGTTTCAGTTACACTTTACTTAAAGTCTTAGTATAATATGTATAATGCATAATATTCATAATATACGTTGTGAACCATTATAACTTTTCATAAATAATTGTAACCAAAGTTAAAATTCATAATAGCCTGTCTAAACATATTATTGTCAGACTCTGTTCCATGTTTTGTGTGTGTCTTGCTCCCCAGGTGTTTCCTATGTCCTTATTTGGTTAGTTTCCTGTTCCTGTCCTGATTAAGTCGATTTCTTCCCAGGTGTTTCCCATGTTTAATTTCCATTGATCCCAGGTGTGTCTTGTCATCCCATCTTCCTGTTGTGTATATTTAAAGTGCTCCCAGTCCCTAGTTCTCTGTCCGCTGGTAAACGTCTTCCTGAGTTTGTCTCCCTTGGTTCATGGAAATAAAGTCTTGTTAAAGTATTCTCCAGCGTCTCCTCGTTCCTCGTGTGTGTGCACCACCACAGAACAGCGGACCCAAAACCGAAAGTGAGCGGGGACTTTTTCCTCGCGTTTGTTTTTCCCCGTCTTTTTGAAAGTTTTTGTTTCCTGGTTTTTCCCCCCCGCAGCGATCTCCCCTTCTACGAGTACGCCCGGGAGTTCTGCAAGCTCGCGGAGGTGATGGCGTTAGTCAATCAGCTGTTCTGGCTCGGGGCCAACTACCATCGCTCCGTGGACCTCCCAGACACCACTGGCCTAACTTGGAGGGAAGGTGTCTGGGGAGTGTCCGGTCCCGAGCCAGAACCAGTCCGCCACCGTCCGCGGCTTCCCCAAGTCAGCCGGCAGTTAGTGTGGCAAGCCCCAAGGACGTTAGTGTGGCAAGCCCCAATGATGAATATGTGCCGGCTCCAGCCCCAGAGCTCGCTCCAGTGCCGACTCCAACCCCAGAGCTCGCTCCAGTGTCGGCTCCTTGAAGGCGCTTTGCTGTGCCTGCGCCCTCCAGTGCCAGCACCATGGAAGCACTATCCTGTTCCCCCGTATAGCCCGGGAAGGGCTCCAGATCCTCAGTTGAGCCCAGGGAGGGCTCCAGTTCCCCAGTGTAGCCCAGGGAGGGCTCCTGTTCCCCAGTCAGCCCGGGAAGGGCTCCTGTCCCCGAGTGTAGCCCAGGGAGGGCTCCTGTTCCCCAGTCAAGCCCGGGAAGGGCTCCTGATCCCCAGTTAAGCCCACGGAGGGCTCCTGTTCCCCAGTATAGCCCAGGAAGGGCTCCTGATTACCAGTTCAGCCCAGGAAGGGCTCCTGTCCCCGAGTATAGTCCAGGGAGGGCTCCTGATCCCCAGTTCAGCCCAGGGAGGGCTCCTGATCCCCAGTTCAGCCCAGGGAGGGCTCCTGATCCCCAGTTCAGCCCAGGGAGGGCTCCTGATCCCCAGTTCAGCCCAGGAGGGCTCCTGATTCCCATTTCAGCCCAGGGAGGGCTCCTGATCCCCAGTTCAGCCCAGGTAGGGCTCCTGATCCCCAGTCCAGCCCGGGATGGGCTCCTGATCCCCAGTTCAGCCCAGTGAGGGCTCCTGATCCCCAGTCAAGGCCAGGGAGGGCTACAGATCTTCAAGTAAGCCCAAGGAGGGCTCCAGTCCCCAAGTCTAGCCCAGGGAGGCTCCGGATCCCCAGTTAGGCCCAGGGAGGGCTCCTGTTCCCGAGTTAAGCCCAGGAGGGGCTCCTGATTCCCAGTTCAGCCCAGGAAGGGCTCCTGTTCCCCAGTGTAGCCCAGGGAGGGCTCCTGTCCCCCAGTCAAGCCCAGGGAGGGCTCCAGGCCCCGAATACAACCCCCTATATTTCTCCAAGTATTTTTTGGGGGGGGGGACTATGGCTCCAGCCGTAGAGGCCGAGGCGGGGGCTGGGGCCGCGGCCTCAGAGGCTGCTTTGCCATGGCCTCCTGAACTACCTGCTCCGCCATGGCCTCCCGACTGTCCCGTGTCTGTCCTGAGGGACCTCCACAGTGCCCACCCCCCTCCCCATTGGATGGTATATGGCGTGAGGACATGCCTTCCGGAGGAGGGCGTGATGTCAGACTCTGTTCCATGTTTTGTGTGTGTCTTGCTCCCCATGTGCCTTCCTATGTCCTTATTTGGTTAGTTCCTGTCCTGATTAAGTTGATTTCTTCCCAGGTGTTACCCATGTTTAATTTCCATTGATATCACATGTTGCTGTTTCTTGTCATTCAGACGTCCCCCATCTTTCCTGTTTACCTGTTGTATTTAAAGTGTTCGTTGCTATCTTGGGGCTCATCACTGTCCTGCACACCACCGGGCTGGTAAAAACGGTGCACTTCCCGGCCCCCGGTGCGGGGGGGGTGGAGCGGGGCTCGCAAGGTGGAAGAGCGCATGAAAGAAGTGGTGAAGCGGGTTCCGTATCCCTTTCAGCATGGGTTTGCCTTCTTGTTTCCGTTTTTCGCTTCACAGCCCAAAAAAACCTCCCAACCAGGGCAATCTCCCCCTTGGTTTCAGGAAATAAAGTATTCTCCAGCGTCTCCTCGTGTGTGTGCACCGTGACAATTATCAACATGTAAAAAAAAAACTACTAAAATGACCAAAAACACACAACAAAATTACTAAACATTTACCTACAATTAAGATGAAAACAGAAACTATACAATTTAATCTAAAATATCAACAAAACCGTATATCAGTAATATTAAAATAACACTGACTTACACCTTAATGTGTATTATATTAAAACTTGTGCTAGAAATATCCAACCAAACAACACAAACCACAGCATTCATTGGTGTATAATATTTATTATTTATAATATATTGAGAGGTATACAAGTTTTTCTACAAGAAAACCAAATGACTTACATTTGATTGCCTTTTGTACTTGAGGTAAGGTAGTACAATACATTAGGTTTAGTGTGTCTTAGTGAAACAATACATGAATCAGATACATTTTAAACTATAGCACGTTCAAGTGTCAGGACTCGCTCAATGACAAGGATAAAATGACTTGGGTGTGTCAAGCTCTGCTAAATCCATTGTCCATTGAAATACAAAAATGAATGAATCGGATACATACAGAATGAGAGAACCCAATAAAACTACTGCTGTGACCAATAAATTAACATAAGCCTAGGTCTAGCAATAGTTAAACCGGATAAAGTAAACAGTAAAGCGTAAGAGCCAGCAGCGGCTTGAGGCTCAGCCTGTGTTTGGATGTACAGTACTAAATCAGCCATCTTCAGCCAGAGGTAACACTCAGTATTGACCTCTGCCACTGCCAGATAATAAATGTCCAATAAAACCTGACGAATAATAAATACTTTTAAGACATGCTATATAATCCTCTGAGCAATAATCAAATAATTTAATATTTCCTTATTGTATCCCACGAACACAGGACATTGTCATGAAGCAGGTATCATTTTTGTAATGCTGACAGTAATGCAGTTTTATGGAGCTAGCTTAAAATATAAACAAATACTGATTCAAACTTCCCTTGCTGCAATCCTTGAACAAGCACATTGCCGATGACATGAACATATGAAAACTTGAGTGGTGGAGACTAGCTAGGAAGCTCGAAGATTACGGCAAGAATGGCAACAGGCCTTGCTGTAATACCAGTGACTGCACAGATTCACCTTCAGAGCCAGCGAGCAGTTGGTGGTGGGACAATCCTGGCAGTTTTCATCTGGAGAAGCAACAAAGGAGTTCAAATTCATGTTATTTATGATTTCTCTGGAGCTATAGCAAATGTTTGGTTACTATTAATATGTACAATTACAGTAGGAGGGCAATGCTTCAAAGTGCATAATTCATATTTAAGGAATAGTTAACCCAAAAATGAAAATTCTGCCATCAATTATCACATTCATATTGTCCCAAACATGTATAAAATCATGAATATAATGAATGCAATAACAAGGACTAAAAAAGGCACACTGATGACATGACACCAATTGCCACGTCATGTGACCAAAAATAAAAAAAGCTAAAAGAAGTAAAGCTATAGAACATCCAATACCGTTCAAAAGTTTGGGATAAAAAAAATTATCTTATCCTCTAAAGGCTGTATTTATTTGATCAAATATACAGTAAAAACAGTAATACTGTGAAATTATTACAATTTAAAAAAATAATATACTTTAAAATTTCATTTATTCCTGTGATACAAAGCTGAAATTTCAGCATCATTCATTGTCACATGATTTTTCAGAAATCATTGTAATATACAGATTTATTATTAATGTTGGAAACAGGAGTGCTGTCAAATGTTTTTTTTTCAGGAATCTCTCGTGAATAAAAAGTTAAAAAGAACAGCATTTATTCAAAACAGCTTTTATTCATTTTTTGTTACAATACAGGTCTATGTTATCACCTTTTTTTATCAATTTAACAATATAACATAGCTAAATAACAGCATTAATTTATTTTTTTTTTCTTTTTTTTAAGTACTGACTCCATGGTAGTGGGTAGTGAACGGTATATATGTTACAAAATATTTCAATTTTTTATAAATTATGTTCTTTTTAACTTTTTATTGTACAGTATATATGAGATTACATATAATTATATATTTGAGAGTAGGAAAGCAATGACTTAATAATGACTGAAAATAATTGTCTTTTTCAAGTGAACTGTTTAAGGCACACCTGGAGGTTCGGTGGGGCAGGGCTGGAGTGCACAGGTCTGCTTGTTAACAGGTTTGGTCAAAGGGTCGCATCCACGAACAAGCTCTCTTCCCTGATAACACTTCACATCTCTCATTCGCACACCGACACCACAAGTCTTGGTGCACTGGGAAACAGTTGAGTACAAGAAAGGACAAAGAACAGGTTGGGAACCTTCACTGGACAGAGAGGCTCAAGAAGAAAATGTGTTGTATCTTAAAACCTAGCAAACTCACTTGGCTTACTGTAAATGCCTACACGGGCAGCGGTCTGACAGACATAAATACTGTCTGTTTGTGGCATCATAAACTGAATACATGTTTAAATGTTTCACCTCAGACCATGGCGTTGTGTACCACTTGAAGCAAGGCCTCTCAAAGCAGGTGTCCTCATCTATTGCTCGCTTGCTGCTGTCACATTCCTCGTCCTCGTTGATCTGGACCTTCCCACCCGTGATGCCTACACACAGCACGATCCTTCTCTTCACACCGCGTCCACATGTTGTGTTGCACTGGGAGGCCGAAGACAATGATTACTGGAGAAATATTGACAAATTATTCATTTTCCATACATATACTGTAAGTGTCATCTTCACCCTCTCCCAGTCTTGGGCCAGCCAGTGTGGAGGGCATTCGTTGTCTCCGCAGGGATGAATGGCCAGAGGTTTGTTCTCAGGTGAGCACTGAGACTCAGGTACCACACGGCCCTCTGGTGTTTTGCAGTACACATGGCGCACTGTTTTTCCATGCCCACAGATGCCTGAACACTGCGTAGAAAAGGAAGAAGAACATTTTTTACATTTGAAACATTAAATGCCTTGCTTCTGATCTTACTATGACAGTCACTATACAAAAAATGCTTTATATCATCATGTCCTAACCAGCTGCAACAATACATATTAATTTGTCTGTCTACACTGAAATGTTTAGCTTAATGTTATGCAATCACTGCTAATAAGAATCACATTTGATAGTAAAGAGTTAATTCACCCACTAATTACAATTCTGTCATAATAATTCAGTTCCAAACATATAACTTTCTTTCCTCAGCAAAACACACACAAAACGATATTTTGAGAAATTCCCATACAATGGAAGTCAGTGGGCTCCAATGCTGTTTACTTACTGGCTTTCTTTAAGTAATCTTCTTTTGTGTTCTGCAGAAAAAGTAAATATAATGTTCATTTTTGGGTGGACTATCCCTTTAAGTTATGTGGAGTGTGATTTTGGACCAATGAGATTCCACTGTACTTTGTTGACTTGACATAAAATAAACATTAACTGAAATAAAACATATAAAAAACTAAATAAACTAATAAGTAAAAGTTAAGAAATACTATATAGACATTTAAAATAAAGCTAATAAATATTACAAAAACAAACAACAAAATTGCTTAAACTGTAGCTAAAATCAAAGTGAAAAAATTAATAAATAAAATCTCATTTAAAATATTAACAAAACTATAATAGTATATAAAGGGGGTAACACTATAGTATAGGGACCAATTCTCACTATTAACTGTTGCTTATTAGCATGCCTATTAATAAAATTTTGGCTCTTTATCAGTACTTATAAAGCACATATTCTGCATGACCATATTCTACATCCCTAAATCCTACCCAATACCTAAACTTAACAACTACACTACTAACTAATATGGAGCAAAGTAGGGGGTTATTAAGGCAAAAGTCATAGTTAATGGTTTGTTAATAGCGATAATTGGACCTTAAAATAAAGTGTGACCATTAAGGATCCTAAAACAACACTAAGTTGAATTCTGCTCAATTTCGCATGACCAACAGTTACTGTCACTCATCAATTCAAATCACCAACTCTATTGAAAATAAATAATTACTTCCTGTCACTTTGCTGTTTCATATTAGTATCACTTTAAATGTCTCTTGTTGCTTTATTGCATTGTGCTTGATTAAATCCCAATTTAAAGATTTTTAAACTGTCAGACATAATGTGTGCATTACTCACCGGTCCCCACTCAGACGCTGTCCACTGGCGCTCACATGGAGGGCCGGTGCAGTTTTTGGTAGACGCTGGGCAAGTTGCCTCATCACATGCATGGGTTTCATCTGAGCATCTGACCTCTCGCGTAACCAGACCCCTGCGACCACATTTAGCTGGACACTGCACAACAAACAAAACAAGGTTCTCTTCAGTATGTTAGTTTGTTAACATTGACATGGTCCAAACATATCAGTTTTCTAATTAACAAATGCACAAGAAACACTCCACTGATGCACTGATGACTCCGGAGGGAAAGCATTTTATAATAATAAATAATGAAGCATTCTGTATTAAAAACATTTTCTTAATCAGTATTTTTTGTTTTCTAGTAAAAACTTGCAAAGCAAAATTGTGCAAGATATTAAGACTTGTTTTCAGACAATATGTTAATGGTTTGTTAATGCTTCAAATAAGACAAAAAAAAATTGCCATTGCGGTAAGGACCTAATTCAACATATATCTCTGAAAACTATTTTTGTACCACACAGTTTTGCTACTCATTTAAATTGAACCTAAAAATGATGTTTGGGAATTTTTACTGGACAAGACAAAAACACTGATTAAAACTTTATTTATTTACTTGCAGTGTATGGAGGTTATAATGAAGGCTTAACTGAATGAGCTCTTAACCTACCTCTGACCACTCAGCTACCTCCCACTGAGGGCCACAAGTGGGGCTCTTACAGGCCCGGCGCTCTGGGGGGCGCTCTAGCTGTGCCTCTATACAGAGGTCACTGTACACAGAGCTGTCTAGGCCGGGAGCCAGCATCTTCCAGCAACGCACAAGACGAAACTGGAAACCTTCTCCACATGTCCGAGAACACTCACTCCAGCTGCTTGCCTCCCATCTACACATAAAGATCACAGTAAGAGTTTTGTGTCAAGTACCACTTTTCATGGGACATAATAAAATGATTGGAATGACATGAGGGTGACTAAATGATGACAGAATTTTCATTTTTTGTTTGGTTTTCTTTACCTTTCTTGTCTTTTCTACCGAGCCCCGCACTGTGGAATTGTGGCTACGTATTAGGAATTCTTTCCACATCTTAATCATTTGCTCCCTTATTTTAGGTTAATCATGGCCACACTGTACTAAGTTGTTCCCTGGTTTTAGTTCAATTGTGGCTATGATTTAGCTAAATTAAAATGAGGGAATAAATAAGTACAATATGGCCAAGATAAAATGAGGGAACAAATTTAAAAAATGTGGCCAAGGATTGATATGTTGTACTTGTGTCATTTGTGTCATTCTAAACCCATAACACTTTTGGTTAATCTTCAAAGCACAAATGAAAATATTTATAATAAAACCTGAGAGGGTTCTGTTCCTCTTTTGAAAGTCCAGGTTACCAAAACTTAGAAGATCCAAAAAGGCCATAAAAGCATCCTAAAATTAATCCATACATATACATTGTATATAAACGCATACATAAAGTGTATCATATGGTAAACATGAAAGCTTGTGCATACATCACACAAACCTCATTGGTTCTCATGCATCACACACACACACACACAATTGTGTTTCTGTGTTTATTGTATGTGGTGTGCTCTGTGTACAGTATGTGTGTCGATCATTGGTCAGATGTAAATAAAACTATGATCTGGATCTGTTCATCATATAAAGCAATCATATCTCTTCACTCCAATTAAACCACTCAGTTCATATGGATTCGTTTTACAGTGCCTTTATGACCTTCTATAGGTTTTTGTTACCTTGACTTTCAATGGAGGGAGAGAAACTTCTCAGGTTTCATTAGAAATACCTTAATTTGTTTTCTTAAGATGAACCATATTCGTATGGGTTTGGAATATGAAATGACCCTCTCCCCCGAAAGATGACAGGATTTCTTGCTGTGTGATACCTCTGCGTGGTCCATGCTTGTCTCTGCATTTCGGTGTACCCAATGCAGCAAACGCAAACTGGGTTGGCATTCTCTGCCAATGCAGAAATCATGAACTGGCTCTGGTCGAGTCAAAGCTCATTTTTTTCAATTTTTAAAAAGCTATCCACTTCAATGCCGTCAAACCGCACACACATGGCAAGTGATTTCGACACACCTATTTGATAAAAAAGCATCGTATACACATAAACCCCCACATAAACAAACATGATTATGAGGAATGTTTATGTGTGGATGTTTGCGGGCACGGAGACGAAGTTCCAATGCCTCGATTACCTATCGAGCAGGTCATACTGCAGGGCTCCTGTGAGGACAACTTCCAGCGGTACATGTCAGCAGCGCTCAGTTTGTTCTTCTGAAGGAGCCTTTGGTTATTCCTGCAGTAAAGAAAATAGAACATCGTAGACTAGACCACAGCATAGCCACCTGCACTGTGTATTAGGCAGACCGTTCAAGTTTGTTGATGTCGAGACACAAACTGACACTTCAGTCATAAAACCACTAACATTTTTACCATTCCTGGTCACACTCATTACCTTAATGTCAAAGCTGGAAAACAGTGCATTCCCTAAACTAGACAGAAGTCAATAAAATTTGTTCCTCGTGATAAATTCCTGGGATTTATCTGATGCGACAAGCGTAGTCTGTACCCGAGTGATCTATGGGACTTTTTTTCCACAAATGACAAAACATCTTGAATTATGTTTCTCAGACAGTCCGTCTTCCTAACATTCAGGCCTTCTCCTCCTCTCCCCACCTGGAATCTTTCTCTTCTCCTTCGGATACGAGTAAGGGCATTTCATGAGATGTTCTTTATGATCTCTGGCAGAGGGGCTGGTAATGCAGTGTTTGGACGTGGCGGAGGGAACCCAGCATGAATTATAAATATGATGGAATGCAATCCCGCCAGTCTCTGCTTGGCCATCTCCCCTCGGCGCTCTTTGAATGTCTCAGAGAACGTTAACAAAAAAACCAAGCCAGAGCTCGAGTCTGCAGCACATTCCTTTCTCCCACGAGCAGGCCTGTCCCACCCGAGCCCGTCCATCATGACTTTGACATGCCAGGGTGGAGGGCTAAGACCTACTCCTAGCATTCGAAACTGCCAAAAGAGCCAACTGATAAAAGATAGCCACTGGTTCATTGGCATGATCTTGAGGTTTCTAGCATCATGCTCAACCAGAACTACTAATGAGCTGACTAAAGACTTGAAATTGTGATTTGCTGTTGTTGCTTTGCATGATGTAGAGTTGGAACAGTAACTTTTAAGTTATGCCATCACTTAACAAACCAGCATGCTGGCTTTTCTGACTTCAAGTTAGAATCGGAGTTTTGATGACTCATCCTGCACTACACCGAATTTTATCCAATCAAATGCCCTCTAGAATGAGAATGCCCCTCCCAATAAAACACCACTGACCAGAAAGTAGCAAATCAGATTTACTGTAATTAAAGCCTACTGTCTGGTTTAAAAAATAGAATTATTAATTATATTAATTATAAAGACTATATTGATTATAAACTACACTACAGTTCAAAAAGTTTGGGGTCAGTAAGATTTTTGAAAGAAATTAATACTTTTATTCAGCAAGTATGCATTTAATTGATCAAAAGAGGCAGGAAAGTTTTTTATAATGTTACAAAATATTTCTATTAATGATGTTCTTCTGAACCGTGTACTGATCAAAGGAGACTGAAATAAATACCACGGTTTCTACAAAAATATTAGGCAGCACTATAAAAAGTGTTGTCAGCACTGACAATAATAATAATAAAAAATGTTTCTTGAACACCAAATTAGCATATTAGAAAGATTGCTGAAGGATCATGAGACACTGAAGACTGGAGTAATGGCTGCTGAAAATTCGGCTTTGCGTCACAGAAATAAATTACATTTTATGATACATGAAAACAGAAAACTTTTTGAACTGTAATAAAATTGTTGACCAAATAAATGTCTTGGTAAGCATTAGAGACTTTCTTACCAACCCCAAACATTTGAAACGGTAATGTACATGATCATGTTTACCTGGTGCGATTGCTGCGATTACGTAAAATGGTTGAAACGGTTCTGTTTAGGAGCAGGAAGTCCCCCGTGTCATTTCGCCGTTGCCCGAGTGTGAACTCAAGCAGTGAGCCATTAAGACCCGCTTGCTCAAGACTGCTGTAGTCTAACTCCAGTGGGCCTTCAGAGGACAAGCCATCTCTTCGAGTAAGAAGCTGATTGGTTGAGATGTTAGCAAGAACACCGTCTGAGCCAATCCGTTCTCCCATCAGCACTCTCCAGATAAGGTTTTCAGAGTTTACCATGTCTTCTGCAGGTCTGCTGATTGGTGCTACGCCAGGGGCTCCTACTCCACTGGGCCAGCTGCAGTTCCCCTCTTTTAAAACAAAGGTTTGACTCATTAAAGAAAAGATAGATTCACTTTTCATTAAAGATTAAATTCATTTTGCTTGAGGGCTGTACCTGTTAAGGTACATCTGAACTAGATCCCAACAACTTGGTCAGTACCAAACTAAAACAAAGTCTGGGTTTGAAATGGATCACTGCAGATTGCAACTAATTTAAGAGGATTTAAGGGTTTAAGGGTAAGGTTGTATCATAGATTATAATGCAAGACAGGGGCACAACCTTCATCAGGACACCCAACCTCATTTATAATTATTAATGTCAGAGAGACAGTAAACACGAATAGCCATAATTCTCTGACTTCCGTGGAGGGAAAATGGCAGGCCTCTCTGAATTTTTCATCATTTCTAGCTAATCTTTTCTGTGGCTGATGCATTATAAAGGACTCCACAGGGCCAGTAGACAGAGGCCTTTTAACTCACTAATGATTGCCCAGTGAACCAAGTACTCTCTCTCTGTCTTGTCTGTTGTCCACTTACTTCAGATACCATGAAAGCATATGGTGGCAAAAACATTGGGTCATTTTAAGGTAATTTTTTTAAACAAAAAGGTTTATTTTTTAAGAAATCAGCATGTCAGTATCAGCAAATCAGCATATTAGAATGATTTCTGAAGGATCAGGGGTGACACTGAAGAACAGAGTAATGACTGCTGAAAATTTAGCTTTGCCATCACAGGAATAAAGAAACAGTTATTTTTTTACATTGTAATAACTGTAACAAATTGTGATATTTCAGTATTTATTGTTTGTACTGTATTTTTTTTACAAAATAAATGCAACCAATTGGTAAGCCTATAAGAAAGTTATTTTAAAAACATTAAAATCTTACAAACTTCAAATATGTGAATGGCAATGTACATCTGAATTATACTATATAATTATATGATATATACAGGTCTATATTTTTAATTGAAGGATGTCATAATAGCATTAGGTTTTGAATTAGATAATAAAAGATAATCAAATAAAATAAATGTTCTGAAACATTTTAAGATAAAAAAGAAAACATTTGGAGAAAGGAAAAAAAAAGAACACACACATACGAAATAATAGAAAAAAAACATATCCCAAGGGTCTCACTCTAACTTTTCACTTCTTTTTTTTTTTGCCTTAAGATTCTAAATAAGTGAATGTGTCCACAAATCTTTCACAAATAGACATAAAAACATTTAACAATCTCAGATTTGATTCCTCATATGAAAACCTATAATGCCAATAAATGAAATCAATTGAGCTACTTTTTTGCCAGAAATGTATAGACAAATACAGAGCAGATTAAGATATTCACCTGTGTACTGGACTTGTGTGTTAGCATCCTGCTGACAGTCAATGTTAGCCGTCTCATACACTTCATTGGTTTCCTGGCCAGGCTTTTGTCCTTCCACAGCTCGTGGCCCAGTGCTTGTCTTATCATACACACTCTCATTAAGGTGTAAAACACTCCCAATCTCCACAGACACCAGACTGGATCCTCCTTGGGGGCCCGTGTAAATGGGAGGCTGGGAGACAGAAGCCATAGAGTTCCTCATCACTGTGTACTCATAGGTGATATAAGGATTGTGGCCATTTTGGTTCCAGACCTTTGAGGCAAGACAGAGACATGTCCAGCAATTAAGAGGAAATTCTGAGAAATATGTTATGATAATATCTAATTTTACACTTGCAGGAAACAAACATTCTGGACTGCTCTTTCACAGAGTTAATATTTATGCTGCACAAAATCATGACAATACAAGGGCACTGAGGTTGAAAGATGTCCAGAATACAATATTTCCGTTTCTGAAATATTGCGTCATCGCACATTTGTCCCATAAACCCAGAGCGAAGTGAAATAATTGAGTCATTCCTCCTGGGACAATGCATCAGAATATTACCATTTATGCAGAGTGAACCATTAGACCTTTGGCCTGCACTAAGTCAAAGCCATGGTTAGCCAGCCAGTGAGATTACCCATGAGCCCTTGGCGGCGAAGAGAGGACCACGGCTACAGTACCAGAACATTGATGGGCTGATCGATGGGCCCTTTTGCCACGATGTACTCGATCCCCGTCTCATACACATCAGTAGGCCGCCGGTATTTGAAAATGGTCCCTGCTGCATGGAAGTTCTGAGGGGTGTCCACTTTATATGCGCCGTTGAAGAAAAAGTTCCCTGCTTGGTCAGTCACAGCTGGAAAATAACAAGGGTGAGATATAATGATGGGAAGATTGGACAATTTGATTGACTCCTTTGTTTGATCTCGTTCAGCAAAACAAACTAATATTTGTTCAAGTCGTTTCATTCATTTGAGCAGAGTTCAAATGTTATATATTCAAATTCCCCGAACACATCCACCTATGCAATCTTTTGATCATAACAATATTACCAATTACAAAAAACATTTGAATGTAGCCAAAGATAAACTATGAGAAACATAAATGATTTAGTTTATCTCCTGAATCATGAACCAACCATCACTGGTAAATGTCAAGCATGTAGATAAAATGTTTTGCATGTACATTTTGAATTAGCTTCTATTTTTTGTTTTCAATTTTTTATTTTTATGTCAGTTTAGCCATTTTAGTACTTCAACCTAAACTTTTTTTGATTTAAGTTTTTTTTTGTTCACGTTTTTAAAAATCGAATGTTTATATTTTACTTCTGACTTACTTAACACTGATTACTAGGGCATTTATTGTGGGTTTCACTATAAAGATTTGTCTCCCTTGTCATGGAAAAAGCTTGATATTGCAGATGAAGTATAAGTATCGTCATGCTCTGAAAGTCTTACACACAGCTGAACGTGCAAGCCATTCAAAGGTTTGCTCACCCAGGATATCTGCAGACTTCTTCCTCTCTATAATCTGGATGTCCCATGATCCTTCTGGGATTTGAGTTATGAAAGAATAGCCTTCGAAGAAAGAGTTCACTTAATTGATGAATTTACACAGAACCATTGAATATGAATGCCATTCAACCAAACACTGAACTGGCATTACCTAGACTAGAAGCCCCGCGGCGAAAGTTCCCAGTAATGCGACTGCAGCTGCTCCCATCTCCCTGACACACGCCACACTTATCCAGAGTGTTGGGGGAGAAGAGGACACCATCACATCCAATGGGCTGCAAAGGTACACATCAGCTTATAAGTTAAGATCACATGCCTGAGAAAAGTAATATAAGGATAAATCTTACAGCAATATAAGCCACTTACTTCACATCTCCCATTGACACACACGCCCCTGTAGTTGCTGTACTTGCAAGATGTCCCATCACGTGCAGGTACCATCAACTGTCTTTGACCATCAGAGGTGGTGCAGTGCAAGTCACATGGATTACTGGAGATATGAACGTAGTCATCTACAGGAATATAAACAGAGTTCATTGTTTTAATGTAAATGATATCTTCAGAGCACAGCTTCATTAAATAAAACGGTTAATACCAGGATAGAGAGGTTTCCAGTGGTAATTTTTTCCATTGTAAACCTGAGAGTTGAATGACCAGCACTGCTCTTCTCTGAAGCTTCTTCCTGTAGAAGGACATTCCTGTAATTCACAGAAAGAAAGTCAATTGCATGCAACTGAATCTCGCTTTACAGTCTATTTGGTTGCAACAGACATTAAAACTGGCTAAAAAAAAAGCTAATTATGCATGAATTAATGGTAAGCCTCAGGTGGAAGTGGAACGTGAGGCTCGCTGTCAAGTCAGGCATCTGGGATGTATTTCTGTTAGACATGCACTGTGAATGTGTGTGAGAGAGGAAAGGAAAGACGGGATACTGTGAGCTGACCTTTGCATTGCAGAGATGATACTTCTTTGCATTGCCTGTGCATGTCATGTTGTCTTTACCAGTTGTTGTTTTCTTTCTTTGAAAGAAATTGTTTCAGTTTAGTAGCAGTTGAATACAACAGGACATTTATTACACTCACAAAGTTTTTCCCAGTGCTTAATAAAAAAATGACATGATTTAAGTTTAAGGATTAGAAATGGTTCAAGGAAGAAAACTAAAACGAAAAGTGGAACAAAAACATTGAATTTGAGTAGGCTAACTTATTATGGATGCCCCAAAAAAATCATGCTGGGATAAATCATAATTATGACATAAAAAGTTGAAATTCTGAGATATGTCAAAATTGAAACAAAAAGTTGGATACAAGCAGAACATAAGTAACATTTTTGTCATAATTATTGCTTAGTAACTCATAATTATGATTTAGTATGTCCTAATGTCTTTTATCCTATAATTTAAACTTTTTATATCATTATGCGTTTTCTCTTATCATTATGACTTAGTATTGGGTTTTTTTCCCCCCCCCTTTTTTTTTAATTTTTTTTTTTCGACTTTATACAATTATGATTGTTATCACATAATTATGTCTTTGTACAGCATGTCACAAAAATGACTCTTGTCTCATGTTCTATTAGTTCTGACACTTTTATCTCAAAATTGATTTAGTATGTCACAAATTTGACTTTTTTTCTTATCATTTTGATTATATGTCCAATTCAACTTTTTATACACATTATGATTGTGACTAAAACATGACTTTTTTCGTATGTGGTGGAACTGGGTTGCAAGCTAACTATTTGCTGTATTTTGCAGGTGGGGTGGTGTCAGGGAAACCTTGTGGCAAACAGTCCGCATTAGAATTATCTTGCAGAAAATCTTACCAACATTATAAACAGTAAACAGTTGTTATATTATACAAGGTCATAATATGTGAAGCTGATGTTTTGTGTGACAGCCGCTGACCTTTGCTGTAGACAGTGTCTTTCCTGTGACATGACGCCTCCTCCACAGGTACGAGTGCAGGGGTCCATTGTGCATTCGCACCACAGGATGTGTCACCTCCCAGCCGTCTCAGAATGTAAGGCAAACCTCTTCCTTTGGCAAAAAAGGGTTCATTTAGGAAAATTACACGGAGATCACAATCTTGCTAGAGCTGCATACACTTTTCTATTTTAATCTTTGAAAATAGGGTATTACAATATACACGGCAAAAAAAAAAAAATTCTTGTTTTTATCATAAATCTAGTGAGACGTGGGTTTTGATTTATTACAAAAAAACTTGTGAGAATATTACAAACCTGTCCTCTACTTGAGACATTGCCCAGAGACAGAGCTAGCGTTACAAGACCAAGCAGCACCAGACTGCTCTCCACATACTGGGCCCTTGACCAGATCCTCATCCTGCAGGGAATGAATATTTGGAGAAAAGAAACTGAATAATCTCTCTGAAAAGAGGTATGATTATGGTAGTTCTTTACAGATATGAGCACAAAGGAGCTTCAGTTCAAGTCTGCTATATCTTCTAAGGATATCTTTGAATGGATGACAGTGAGTGTCGACTATTCCATAGAACACTCTTAAAGGGGTCCTATTATGCTCTTTTACAAAGTCTTGATTTTGTTTTGGGGGTGTACTAGAACAGACTCTCATACTAGGTTGTTCGAAAAACACATTATTTTTGACATATTTTACATTATTACAACACCTCTCTCCCCAGTCTGGCTTGAACGGCTCGAATAGTTCCTGTATCAAATGAAGGCCCGCCTTCTGAAATATGAAATGTGCTGTGATTGGTTTGCTGGGCCAGTGTGTGTTGTGATTGGCAGCACTCGGTGCCTGGTCGGGAAATGTTATACCCCTTACAATAGCGGCCGCCTGCGAGCTTCAGTGTAAATATTGCATCAATATCAAATCAATTTGAGTGTGATTTAAACCCGGATGCTTGTAACCACTCTTAAGTTTGTCTGCCTTGGGAAAGCTAGCGTGTCTCTGACATAGTGATAACACTCGTTGCCTTCTCTAGTTCAGCTCAAGCAGGTCTCGTCCCATTCGTCAGTATTTGTGATATCACAAATCCCGGGAAATATGTGTTGTAGTCCAAACGAGTCATTCAATGTAGTTTTTGAAAAGTGATTTCTGTAAAAATAAAATATCTCCTTTTGAAGTGGACTTTGAGCTTCGTAACTTTGCAGATCTTGTTTATGCTCAAACAGCAACTAAGACCTTAACTAAAGTTGAAAAAGTGAAAAAGCATAATAGGACCCCTTTAAAAATAAAGGTTCCAAAAAGGGGGTTTCACAGCGAGGCCATAGAAGAGCCAGTTTTGGTTCTCTAAAGAACCTTTGGTTACACTTTACTTGAAGGGGTGTGCGTAAGACTGACATGACACCTTCATAATCATAACATGACACCTACATAATCATGACATGAGAAATGTCATGAATATGAAGGTTTTTTTTTATGCATGTTTATGACAACTGTCATTTAGTGTCATTTGCTCAGTTATGTAATTTTTAATGCAAAGATGACATTGTTTGAGATGTCTTTGTTATTGGCTATGGTTAGGGGTAAGGGTAGGGCTAGGGTTAGGGTAGGGTTAGGTCAAATAATGTCATATTTGCATTAAAAATGACATAACTGAGCTAATGACACTTAATGACAGTTGTCATAAACATGCATAAAACCTCCTTCATATTCATGACATGTTTCATATCATGATTATGAAGGTGTCATGTCAGTCTTATGCACACCCCTTCAAATAAAGTGTTACCGAACCTTTTATTGAACAGTCCTTAAAAGAACCTTAGAACCTTTTGCTGCTATTATGGGCACGTGCCCTCACAGTTTGCATGGGCTTGACAGTTTTGTTGGCAGGAACACATGAAATACAGTGAAAGAAAGTATGAGATTCTCTAGCTTGTATTCAAGTGACCAGTTATGCTTACACTGGTGATGCTTACAACTACTTACACACACATAGCTGCATTCAGATATAAGGCAACACCACCATAAAAAATATCACCAAATCACACAAAGTTCTCCAGTTCTCCTCCATCTCATGTCTCCTCATCAGACCTGCACCTCCAATTAGGTATAGGCTCCTTAAAGTAAGCAAACGGATCGTCTCACTCTGTTTGCAGTCTGGCTTTTCCTGGCACTAAATATTGGTGACAGGTGTCTTAAACTACCCACTGGAGCACCTGGAGTTCATTATCCACTCCAGACACAGCTGGAGCAGCGCCAGCTCGCCAAACACTCGTCTCCCACAGACCACGGAGCGAGGCTGCGACGGCCGAGACAGACCTTCCTCTTCTGAGCTTCCCAGGCTACGAAAGAGAGTAAACACAGGCTAACCCCCTTCCCCCTCCCCTGGGGCCTCCGCTCAAGGGAAGAGGGGTGTTTTTCTTTCCCTGGCAGCAGACAGACAGCAGGGCCATTCCCCATTTGGGGAGGCAAGCCCTGTCTATGAGCTGGAAGCAGACTCATCTTTCTCTGGAAGAGCTTCTGGTCACAGGGACCAGACGCAAGGATTCCTCAGTTCTCAGCAGTCTTCTCATGTCTCAAAATCACTGTTGCAGCTTTCTATCAAACAGATGAAGGGTACAAACCCACAGCAGGAGGACAGTTAAGACGAGGTCAAGCATGCAAGTGTTGAGAGACCAGCAACAAGTGCAGAGCAGATAAAACCATAAAATTTACATTCATGTCAAAAGGATTTCAAGCTATGGATTTGATCCTTTACCTATTTATCCATTTTTGTGACTCACTTTATAATGTGTAAAAAAGCATTTCCTGTGAGTGTGTGATATACTTCTGATTTATTAGTATTTATTATAGGTGAATAAGAGTGAACTGTAAAAGGTGCAGTAAACTGTAAAACTATTCGCACTACAATCCTGTGTGTTTATGATTAAAGCAATACATTTACTGAACAAATACTGAAAAAAATTGGTGCAGAATTTACTTTGAATCCATTTTCACTCAGAAACTGAAATTGCATCAAGTGCATAATAAACTAAAATAACCGGAAGTAGCTGACACCAGAAGCCTTAGTTGCTCTCTGGATTACACGCCTGTCTGGAATACTTGATTCTGATTGGTTAATCGCAGCAATTAGCAGTCAGATATTTCCTAAAATTCACATCATCCATGGCAATAGTGTATATTATTCCACTCTTCTGGGTAACTTTCATGGCTGTGGTCTCACACTCTTTATGGTTTCATACAAACGCAGATGGTTTCATCTTTTGTCTCAGTTATCAACTCCAGTGAAAATGACTTTGGAAGACTCCAGTGTTTATATGACTGTAATATTTTTAGAGTGTTCATCTTGTTGCTAGACAGATTGTTTTGTACATTGTAATGAACAATCATTTTTTGAAGCTTTTGGAGACTATATGACAAATTATAAAATCATTTTGACAGTTGTTTATGATCATGGATTCTATTTATATGCCAAACAGCCAAGTACATTCATGATCACAAAATAAGAAGTAGTTGAAATAGAATTTTGTCCTGGAGCTCTTTAATTTATAGTGGCTCTATCTTCCTCATTTAATTGCTTGGCTCCTGTCTATACATAAGCTGCTCACTGATTTCTTGTGGTTCTCCTCATCAATTTATCATTCATGATGATTTATTTATGTAAGTAGCTATTTTTACGATTAATATCAGATTAATTTACCTCTTGACACATTGTCAAAACCACACATTCATTTTCTAGGAGTTTTTCAATTGGATATTTCAAAACATGACTTAATAGAGCTAAATATATCATCTTACATTGACTTCTCAATAACAAACAGCGTGACCTCACTGCAAAAGCCCCATTTCCATGTATTTATTACAGAATTGATCATTCACAAAGCGTACCAAGAACATTGTCTACTTTGGACTTAAAGTAAGTCTCAGCTGTTCTCTGCAGCTGGACCCAAAAAGAAAAAAATACAGTGCTACAGTACTATCACATGATTTTCCCTGGATGACCATTACTGTCACTTTATTTATCTTTCATCCAGTTCTTTGCATCAGCAGATTAACACTGTTTGTTTGAGTTTGTGGAACAAGTGTCTAGTCTGCTTGGCTTCCCATGCTCTTTCCCAAAACATTCAGCACGATTTAGCAAAATGGACACACACACACATAGGAGTCAGTCACACAGTAAATATTTGCCCTTACCTGCAGTCCAGGGGCAGTGTTGGAGCTGAGTGCTGCTTGGACAGTGTGGGTGGTGCTGGTGCAGTGGTGGTTTCTAATGGTGTGTTCTGAGGATGTGCCTTGTAAAGAGGGTAAGGTGTGCTCCTGCATCCCTCCTCTCCCCCTTCCTCTCCTCCT
This sequence comes from Sinocyclocheilus anophthalmus, assembly GCA_018155175.1. Taxonomy (NCBI): domain Eukaryota; kingdom Metazoa; phylum Chordata; class Actinopteri; order Cypriniformes; family Cyprinidae; genus Sinocyclocheilus; species Sinocyclocheilus anophthalmus. The sequence goes on along the minus strand of JADLZN010010783.1, from coordinate 70,815 downwards.
CCCTCCCGCTTTCTTTCCTTCAATCCCAGCAGGAAGAGAGTGGCAGCGCTTGGGAACGCCTACATGAAAACACTTTCCCGGCTGGTGCCAAGCTCATGGGCTGCCGCTGCTGTGTGGTGGAGCAGAGCTACAGTGCCACAGACTCAGCCAAGCTGCTGTCTACTGGTCTCAGCTCGCAGACAGACAGGGAGGAAGTTGCCGTTTCCCACAGAGAAGCCCCCACCGTACCCCTCCTCATCACATCGGTCCATTCACCCTCCACACACACTTTGTCTATGCCAGATCATCCTCTCTTGTGTTTCCCGCTGTGCAGTAAGTCTGTCTTACCTTGCATGTTCCACTGCTGTTGAGAGACCCATCGATACCACAGGCTACAGTGTAAGAGCACTTCATGGGACTCCTGATAACAATCCTAATGACAACAATGAGTACAACAAAGACAGAGATTAGTGGCACTGAAAAGAAAATTAAATGGTGACCATTCAAACCAATAAGAAACAGAGATCTCAACAAATGAAAAACTTACAGTAGAAAAGGAGGGGGGGGGACTTAACCCAAAATGCTGGGTTAAATATAACCCAGCGCTGAGTTAAAAAGGGACAAATCCAGCTATTGGGTTGTTTTGACCCAGTGGTTGGGTTGTTTTGACCCAGTGGTTGGGTTGTTTTTAAGGTCTGTCTTACCTTGCATGTTCCACTGCTGTTGAGAGACCCATCGGTACCACAGGCCACAGTGTAAGAGCACTTCATGGGACTCCTGATAACAATCCTAATGACAACTGATTACCTACAGCACTTGCAGCCGTGCCGTTATACAGACATATCTCACGTCTACTCTTGTGTAATATTGCTCATATATAATACTGTATATTCTATATATATATCTATATATATAATTTATATATAGAGCGATATATATAGTTTAAATTAACAAATTTTAGTTTAAAATAAATGTTTTTTTCATTGTTTTAATTATGAATCTAACTAAATTGAATGTGGTTCCTGCTTAAAACGAAAATTAAAAAAAATTACACATTATCTTGTACATTATCTTCTCAACAAAAAAAATAATCTTGTTTTATGTGATTATTTTACAAAACCAAACCAAAATACTGATTAAGAAAGTGATGTTTTGCAGTGTAATAAAAGAGGAAGAGAGCGATGGATGGAGAAAAAGGCTTGGGCAGCATAGGCAGATAGCTGAGACCACCATGCCTGAATGTGACGTCTACATTTATAGACCACATGTTCTCTTCGTTGCCTGTCTGTCTGCTCTGTACATTAGGGACGCTTCGCTACACTTAAAGCTCAATCAAACACTCCACTCAACCACAGATTTGTATGGTGATAGACATACTTCAGGAGATTTGCACAGTCTGGAAGTCTGGAGGAATGGTCGCTTTTTAAAAGCCTAAAATTACAAGGCACAAAATATAGGGAAGGTTTGTGTGTGTGTCACAGAGAAGGAGAGAAATCCTTCAGTACTTCTAAGGTGAATGACCGTGTAGGGAAAATGCATATTGGTTGTTATAAACAGACAAGAAAAAAGAGGTTTTCCTTCAGTCTAAGCTAGGGAATGAAAAACACTCATTGTGGGTCAAAGGGAAAAAAAGTTGGGAATGAATAGACAAAAATCATTTATTGCTCTCTAACTAGCTGTCTAATTCACCACACATGAATGCATTCACTACACTCATAGTCCAAACAAATGTTCTTCTCACACGACAGGCATGTTATTAGAGCCTAATTCTGCAGGGTCTGTTTTGGAACAATGAATCAGCTCTGCTATGCAAACTGATTGTAAGCTAAGCAGATATGGGGAAATAAACAGACCTGCATTTTAAAGTCAAACGATCACTACTTTCTAGCAGTTGGTTCTTGCTGTTAAGGAAAATGTTTTGGTCATGCTTCTGGTCTGTTTTTGAATTATTCACCAATGGTTATTCCAAAGAAATAATAGTAATAATTATAATCTATAATCAAAATTAAAGAAACTTGCAAAACATGCTTTTTCTCTGAAACTGTTGTTGTCCCTTAGGCCACACAGACTATTTGGTTAATGTTAACCAAAAGTGACATACACTTAGCTATTTAGGCATTGTTTTCGGTCTGGCTCCATTCTGGTATGGAATTTCAAACACATTTTGCACAAACCCTGTTACAAACAAAATGTTTTGTAGTTGCAAAGTATTGTTTTTTAAAGAAAAAGGGCTAAATAACCTAATGTCAGCCATGGCAATATCTCATTGCATCATTACTCTTAATAATATTGTGCTTTGTACCAAGCATTTTTTTTGTTTATAAATTTGTATTTATTTATTTATTCATTCTTGTCAACTGATCATTCCTATATTGTTCCCTATCAGTTGAGCGTGTAAACATATAAGCAGATGCTAATAAAGAAACCTTTATTTTAAAAGAAGGGTAAATGGCACAGTACACTCTTAAAAATAAAGGTGCTTCACGATGCCATAGAAGAACTATACACTCTTAAAAATAAAGGTGCTTCACGATGCCATAGAAGAACCTTTTTGTCTAAATGGTTCCATAAAGAACCTTTAACATCTGAAGAACCTTTCTGTTTCACAAAAGGTTCTTTGTGAAAAAAGGTTCTGGAGATCATAAAAAAGGTAAGAAAGAGATGGCTCTTTAAAGAACCTTTGACTGAATGGTTTTTTGTGGAACTAAAAATGGTTCTTCTATGGCATCGCTTGAAGAACCTTTTGAAGCACCTTTATTTTTAAGAGTGTAGAAGAACTTTTTGTCTAAATGGCTCCATAAAGAACCTTTCTGTTTCACAAAAGGTTCTTTGTGGCGAAAGAAAGTTCTTCAGATTATAAAAAAGTAAGAAAGAGATGGTTCCTTAAAGAACCTTTGACTGAATGGTTCTTTGTGGAACCAAAAATGGTTCTTCTATGGCATCGCTTGAAGAACCTTTTGAAGCACCTTTATTTTTGAGAGTGTATAACAGGGTTGAACAGAAAGTACAGAGACAAAGAAAAATTCTGTATTTGCTTTTTCTCATTTACAAGGGGGGAAAAAAACATGATGTTTTAATTTCAAATAAATAGGTAAAAGTATATTTTTGGAACTATGTTTAAAATTGATAATGCTGCAGAAAACTGTAAACGTATGGGAAAAACAGTTGAGACAGTAAACTGTTGATCAGTAATAGAAAAGCTTCCTTTATTGTTTTCCCGATAGTGAGTAATGATCGTTTTGTCAGGCTCTCATTTCAGTCAGTTGATAAAGATAATATACAGATTTTTAAGTCAACAGTGAATCCATTCTAAAATGCACATGCCTTAGACCAGAGGTTCTTATCTAGGGATTCATATGAAAGTGCAGAAGATTTCAACGGCTGTATTAATATAACGATCCAGCAAATGAGTTTGTGCCAGAATGTCACTGAAAGCCCTGCAATTCTGGAACCTAAAAAATGGGTTGCATAACAAAATAAAAAATAATTTAATAAACTTTATGACTGTAAACTAATTTGACTAAGGCCGATTTCAGTCGCTGTGCCACACAAGAATGTGGCCACAGTGAGATGGACGAGTGAAAGCAGTGATGTTGCACTTTCAGCACATGACCCCAAATGTGACTCCTCACTCCTTAGCCATTCTAGGACAGTGACTGGTCAAGAAAGTGGACTCGTCTCTAAGTATCTGAGGTTTGCAATCTCTCTGGTGTGTTGGAGAATCACGTTACAGTCACTTAGAGAATGTCGGGCATGAGGAACACTCAGCACACTGCACCCTTGTTCCTCTCGCAGGTGCAACAGCTGAGAGAAGAACAGCTGTGACTGACCGGCCACAAAGTCCATAGCAAGACTCTCCCTCGTGCTCAAAATAGCTAAATAAGGACTTTCCTAACTGTTGTGGACTGTGTGAAGTCTTATTTAGCAAGTCGTTAAAGACACATCAAAAAAGCCACAGGATACTGAAATAAGACAATGGACGTGTCTTTGCGTTATGTAGGTTAAATCGTCCCATTGCAATGCAAGAACACAAGCATTTACAGTTCATCTTGCTGTCATTTAATGTGCTACATTTCAAAAACAATGGTTTAAATTGGAGAAACGTCACTAAGTCACATCTGGTTCCTTTTTTTATTTGGATTGGATGTGTCATTGACATCTGTTTTCTTTCTTTTCTGCCATTTACTCTGAATTAAATGGACATTGCAGCGGATCATCTGAAGCACAGAGAAGTTTCTGTAGACTAAATACAGACATTTTAGATGCATAAAATAAAAGATTCAAAAGATATAAAATACATATTTCAACCACATGAAATGTGATCAGTACAAAGTGAGAATTTGTTCTTGGGTTCCCTTCACTCGTTTAATAGGCTCCTGATCTATCAGTACATCTGGTATGGGTCTACACAAGACTCACTGGTCTCTAACACAACATCTTAAGCCTACACCTCACCTTAACCATTCACATTTTTCTACCCTCAGAACCACATTCACGTCAAACACAGATTTGCAATGACGCATACAGGTGCTTTAGCGAGGCCAATGTCAATAACCCAAAAGAGACAGTTGTTTCCATAGCCACTGCTGAGGATCGATTCACCCATGAGAAACTCAATGTCTGAGACTCAACACATTGCCGCCCAGACTGACCAGTATAAGAAAAATACATTTCAAAGAATTCTCTGTATGCCCAAGGGCACGCAGGGACTTTTTTTTGTGGAAACACTTTGACTCAGCATTGACTCCATAGATTGTGAAGTTCACCATAAATGGCTTCACTTTTGTCCCGCTACTGTTGTTCTACAATCCCAAACATGTGTGACAGAAGCATGCCATGTGATTGCAGGCCTCTCCCAGTCCTCACGCAGACAGCTGCTGTCCTGATGACAGTGCACATACGGACTCCTCGGAGACATTTAAACTTTAAAGATCCTCTAGAGGAGGCTGTGAGTGTGCGAGAGTCGCCCCTTCAGTCTCTCTTTTGGTCACTTCTCCAGAAGATCTGGCGGTTTGAAACAAGCAGACAGTCTCTTAAGTCCTTCCAAGTTTTCTAGAAATCCTGAGGCCTTTTATTTGAGTCACAATGGGAGCGTTTATCGCCAAGATGTTGCTGCCCACCATCAGCAGTTTGGTGTTCCTTCCTGCAGCCAGTGTTGCCGCCAAGAGGGGTTTCCACATGGAGGCCATGGTCTATTTCTTTACAATGTTCTTCATAGCGGTAAGAGAATAGAGGCTTTTATAAATGTTATAGACATGTGGAGAAATATACAGTACTACGCTCTTCATCTTTACAGCTTGTGTGTCTCTTATTAGTATTGATATACTTGTGTCTAAAGGGCCGTTTACACAGAAAATGGTCTTGCGTTTAAAAAACAGAATATAGGAAAAATGGAACAAAGACAAAGTAGAATTTCTTTTAACCGGACATGCCTCTTAACAATTGTCCAACTGAGTTTACATAGGGGGGAAAAACTACATAGACATACTAGGTGTGATATTTTAATTTTAACTGAAGTAAAATCTGGGATTGGTTAATTGATTGATTGATAAATGCAATATACTACAGTATATAATACTTTCTAGGGCCAAAAAAAAAAAGCAGCAAGACGGCGAAATGGTCAAAAATGTGCAAATGTAAATTTAAAAAAGGCACAAAAAAAACTATATAGAAATGATAGGTAAGATGTTTTAATTTCAATTAAAGCAAAAGTGATGACAATTTTTATTTCTTCACTTATTTTATATATTTTAATGTAATATTTTATATTACATTTAACCCTAGATATATATGCTGCTCATGTACGAGACTCTAAAAAAAGCTATGAGACATGGCACAATTGTCAAAGACATCCATCTAGCTTTAAGTAGAAAGCAAGTAAAAAGTGCATTGGAACACAAAACACTTTCTGTGTGAACTGGCCCTAAGTTCTCAACTCATTACAAAACAACCAATGAAAAAAAGTTTACAAAACTCAGGCTACTGTAGTTTGTTCAGTCTGATAGAATTACTGAAGGAAAAAAGGTCTTCTTCATACATTTTTCCAGACAAGAACGTGGAAAGTTTCATCTAATCTATCTTAGAGCCTTTTAAATTTACATTTATGTTTTCAGCCGGAACCTTTCTATCAAGGTGACTTAGCAGTCATGTGTTTTCTCCATTTGTGCTCAGATTTACCATGCGTGTGATGGTCCAGGCTTGTCCATTCTCTGTTTCATGAAGTATGAGATCCTGGAGTACTTCAGCGTGTATGGCACAGCTATCTCCATGTGGGTCACGCTACTAGGTGAGCAAATACCAATAGCATCTCTGTATCCTCATGGCGAGCAAATCTCAATCAAAGTATGACATAGATATGCACTCCCACACAGGTCAAACAGCCAAGCAAAGTGCTTTAAAATACTATTTTTCGTGAACAGTGTGACAAGTGTTTATAACTTGAATTCCGCTGTGTCATGTCAAGAATATGTGTCCATTTGCTCTTATCCAGCACTGGGAGATTTCGATGAACCCAAGAGGTCTTCGCTCACCATGTTTGGGGTGTTGACATCAGCTGTGAGAATCTACCAGGACCGCTTAGGCTACGGCATTTACTCCGGCCCCATTGGAACAGCTGTATTTATGATAACAGTCAAATGGGTGAGTTTGAGAGACATCAGATGCTGTTCTTACAGTGCTTTTAAGAGCAGAGCTCCAAATAAACTTGATGAGGAACTGTATTTTGCTCATATTGACAATATGGAAACTCAAAATGCTATTATCTACCACAAATGCTTTCACAAGGTTTTACAATATAGTTTTTGCTTTGCTCCAGTTACAAAAAATGAAGGAAAAAAAAGGCCTTTATCCTGACAAAAGTGTTTACACTCAACAAGTGGGGCCAGGGTTCTGCTTCGGTGCTCTTGCTTTGATGCTTCGCTTCTATTTCGAGGTAAAACATCTAAATGTGCAGCTCTTAAACTGGAGTAACACATTACACAGTTTGTCAGAAAAGCATGTTTGCGTAACTGCGGTAATGACTTGCTCATTTACTCCTGCAGGAGTGGGACTACGCTTATGTCCACAGTTTCTACCATGTGTCACTGGCTGTGTCCTTCATTCTGCTGCTGCCCAAGAAGAACCGTTATGCCGGGACGGGACGCAACGCAGCCAAACTCAACTGCTACACCCTCTGTTGCTGTGTATGATGCATCTTTTTATCTGAGCGAAGCTGTAGAGGTGATCCTCACCCTGAAAGCCACTTTAAGATGACAAACTGTCTCATAGTGAGCATTTAAAGGGATTGTTCACCCAAAATAAGAATTGTCATTATTCTCCGTCATGTCATCCCAAACCTGTACGACTTCTGTGTAACAAAAAAGGTGACTTTTTTAGTGTTGTGCTGATTGCTCTTTTTCATGTGAATGAAGAAAGTGGGGACTGGATCTATTAAGCTTGAAAAATGATATAATCATTATACAACTAATCCATACAACTCATGCTATATTCATAAGCCTTTTGGAGAAACAAACCATAATAAGTTGTACATACACATCCTAGCTCTCCTTGGCCTGTTTTCATAAGAGAAGCTGCAATGTCAGAATGTCAGAAACATTCTTTTGAGCTAGATCTTTTCAGTGAATCACTTGATTCAGTTCACAAGACAGGAATTTGACCTGGGCTTTTAGTGATTAGTTTGTAGCAGTTATCAGTTCACTGGAAATGATTCACTTGTAGCAGTTATCAATTCACCAGAACTCATCTTGTTTGTTTTAGATTATTTATGATATTCTACAGTAATTTTGTAACATTATTAATTGTATAATCTACTTCACTTTACTTACACTTTTTCATACAACTTCAGAAGATTTGGAATATAGTGTTTGAGTCGTATGGACCACTTTTATGGTACTTTAATAGTTTTGCAATAGTTAATACTTTATAATAGACTTTTAAGTTTAGTATGAGCTAAAAAAGCCTCAGACCTCATTCATTGCAATTGCACTAAGCTACCAGTATGTTTTTTCTTCAACAGAAGAAATGAAAGTCATACAGGTTTGGAACATCATGAGGGTGATTAAATGATGACAGAATTGTCATTTTTGGGTGAAATATACCTTTATCTTTCCAGAGATTGTCCAATATGTTAATCACACTCCTTTTCTCAATAGCAGACTTCACAGCCTCAGATGAAGGAAAAAGCACGGACTATCTGGACTACTCCTCAAAAACGCTGGATGCGGACCTGTGGTCCTGGCCTGCCATTACACAAATCCCGGCCACGCACCATGTAATGCAAGAAACTGTGTCTGTTAACAGCACTCTGAAAGTGAGAACAGTTATACGACCTCCCAGCAGGCCAAGTATGCCTTGGACAACTTATTTGCAGGGATAGCATGATGCCCAATTGACGTCAAAATCACTAAAAAAGGTACTGAAACATGCGTTTAAAGATGCATGGCAAGATAAGGATTGTGACAGCGAAGAATCTTCGTCACAAGAAGAGTTCATCTGAAAAGAAAAGAGAAATTACCAAGACTGGATTTGACTCATTAAACCCAGCTGCAAAGTTTATGAGTCGCAAAAAAACAGCAGACGCATTATCTATCCAAAATGAATAAACTGTCTTTCAAAGGTTCCTCAGTAGGGACCACTTGTCTATATCCGTTTAAGAGACTGTAAAATAGGCCATTTAATTCTTTACATTCGTCTGTTTGTGCCAGACAGGTCAGACATCATCTGGGTACAACTAAACTCTACACTAAACCTATAAAGAAGCAAACAAAAGGTTTGATATAGCTGCGGATTGAGGGAGGATACATTTTTTTGTTTTTATGTAAATATATATTTATTTATTTATTACACTGTTTAATTTCATGTATCAATTGTCATTTTTCATTTTTAAATAAAATAGATTTTTCAGTATTTATTGTAGTATTTATTTTGAACACTGTGTTTGTGTACATTCAAGGAAAATTAACTGTTATATTACGATGTTGAAGAAAGAAAAATCTTGTGGCTTTCTTTAAACTTCATTGAATTTCAGACTTCAGTCCATTTAAGTCAGTCCATCTGCACGCTCCTAACACTCTCCAAAAATTACAAACACACGTGGCATGTTTTAGACAAAACAGTCTCCCGGCAAACGTGAATGAAATTTTGGTCTGCAAAGACTTCTTTGACTAGAGGCCAGGCCACCAGCTCCTGTGCCCAGAGAAAGGTGTTTTTGTCTGGGGGAGAAGCTGGCAACTCGAGACTCTCCTGGCTGTCTGTTCTAATCTGCCAAAAAGAGTAACCTTACACTTTTATTACACCAGTGTGAAGCACTTTTGGGCTTCTTTATGACCACTGTCTGTTTAAAACCACTTTGTTTGTGGTCTCAGCCCCCCCACCCCACACACACACACTGTCTGAGGAAACTCCACCAAGCCCCACCACCATGAGGTTCATTCGAAAGCAAACGTACCTAGACTGCTGGCTGACAGCATGAAATCCCCGTCTGCCCCACAGTCCCTCTTCCCACTTCTCAAGGCCTCTTTTTTGTTTTCGATGTAATTTATTTTAAAACAGAAGACAACTTCCTTCTCCCAGACATGTTTCTATGGTGTCAAATGTCAAACTAGTGCCTTTCTAAAAACTAGAACCTTCCTTTACCTTGCCAGTATGGAAATATAGCGAAAAGTGAATGAAAAGGCTGATGTTAATTTATGTAATTCCTAATGAGCTTCAATCTGCTAAAATATTAATATATCACTGAAAAAATGATACTCGTACCAAATATATCAAATTTGTTCAACAACGTACTTACCCCATATACCATATATATATATTATATCTCTATATATATAGATATAATATAGATAGGTGTGTGGTCTTAAGTTGCTTGGGTTTATTTTTAGCAATAGCCAAAAAAAAACATTGTATGTCAAAATTTGTATATATGCCAAAAATTCATTAGGATATTAAGTAAAGATCATTTTCCATCAAGATATTTTGTAAATTTCCTACCGTAAATATATCTAAACTAAATTTTTGATTAGCAATATGCATTGCTAAGAACTTCATTTGGACAATTTAAAGGTGATTTCTCATATATTTTATTTTTTTGGGGGGGGGGCACCCTCTAGATTCCCGATTTTCCAATAGTCTGTATCTCGGACGCCCACTATCTTCGGTCGATATCCTAACAAACCATACATTAATTGAAAGCTTATTTATTCAGCTTTGATGATGTATAAATCTCAATTTAAAAAAAATATTGACCCTTATGACTGGTTTTGTGGTCCAGGATCACATATGGTTTGGTTTGGTTCAATCCTTACATTTTGACTTAATGTCAATCAAAACCATTTTTTTCAACAAAACATTCATATAAAGTAAAAAGACTTTATTATAAAGACTACACTATATTTAATCAGCATATTTTCATTAGACATAAGCTGAAATGTTTATTTTTTACAACTTAATTTCACTATAATCAAAAGCTAAATTAGCTATATGAGGAATTTGCTTAAAGTCCCCATGAAAGTTTTTTTGGGTGTTGGTATCAATATGTTAGTCTTAAGGTTATCTTTAAGGCAGTGTGCTCCAAAACAGTGAAAAAATTCGCATTTATAAGATATAAGCATTCAAAGCTTGCAGTTTGTCACTTCCGCCAAAACGGCTCAACGATTTTTTTTAAAGGGGTGGTTCACTGTTTTTTTTTCTAGGCTTGATTGTGTTTATGGGGTGCAGTCTAACATGTGTTAATGCTTTGTTTTTTAAAAAACGCCTTATTTTTCACATAATTTACCTTTATTTCACACCGTTCTGTCCCTTCTCTGAGAAATGGGCTGATCATTTACTTCTTTTATGAAGCCCCTCCCTCGGAAATAGGCGATGGGTTCTGATTGGTTAACTAGCCCAGTGTGTTGTGATTGGCTAAACTGCCTCTAGTGCGTGTCTAATCGTCCCGCCCCTCACCTCAGCGGCATGTGCTCCGGTTGTATTGTAAACAAGGCGTTGTTAATATTGCTTATCATTTTGAGCCCGATTGAGAAGCAGAGGATATTACCATCTTGAAAAGGATCGGGTAACAAAGGAGGGGGCAGAACCTGTGCAAGCACAGCTTTTAATGATAGGTCTATGTTTTTTGTTTGTTGTTGCCTCATACTTTTAGATATGCTGTTATTTGTAAATGTTACTGCTTATGTTAGTTTTTAATATACTGTTTTATCCTGATTAAATCTTTAATACAGTTCAGCAACTGCACGCACATCCATGTATACCGCTTCTCATAGCTATGTGAAAATAAATGTATAAATGGAACAGTTCATTGCTGGAGCTGAGCTGAATCAGAAGAGAGATGAGAGAGAGAGAGAGAGAGAGCAGCGCGTGTGCAGAGCAGGGGACTCGAGAACATGTATCTAGAACCGCTGCTTAAAACAGATTTAGTAAACTTGTGAATCCATAGAATCGTTAGAAGACCGAATCGCGCTTCATATATGAATACGATTTTTACGTGCCCCTCTACATTGTTGCTGCTTCCTCTTCTCTAAAGCCGCGCAGGCATAGCCCCCCTTGCTGCCTTTTTCCGAGGCGTTATTTATCTGGGATGTGATGTCCTGAACCCGGGCATTCACTCTATTTCTGTTTCGTGTAGTCCTTACCAGCTGTTTTTGTAGGCATTAAATTGCCATAATTTTAAAAGACGATATCTCTGTTTTCATTTAACTTTCAGCTTCGTAACTTTGCAGATATTGTTTATGCTCAAACAGCAACATTACACACTAACTAACGTTAAAAAAGTGAAATCGCAATCAGCCACCCCTTTAAATCACATCGTACTTCATCTTCTCATCAAATCTTCTGACCAATCAAATGCTCTCCAGAATCCAAAGCGCCAGCCCCCTGCATTATAAATAGACGCTGAAGCTGCAGCTAAGATCGGTCGCTTGTTCACAGTATATTTCCTGTACGGTGAATGGCTCGAAGTGCACAATGTAGGTGATCGGGAACGATTCAGACAGTGTAAATATGCTTTTGATTGGTGCAAATAAGGTCTGGTTTCACATTGTTTCACACGAACCGTGGCAGCGCAAACAGTCTGATCCGGACTTTGGCTCCGGTCCAGAGACGCGATCGCACGGAGCGGATCATATGCGCGAGTCGGCATATATTAAAAACTTTTACAACTACACAGCCTCAGCATGATTATGACTACTATTTTGATTTACTAAGAGTTTCATATTGAATCTAGTGGTAATCTATTAGACTGTGGCTGGCAAATACAGCTTTACCGAGCTGAACTGCTCTGGTCCGAGCAGATATAAACTAAACGCTATTGGCCATTTTAAAAGGGGGGCGGGGCTGCTCGATATGTCCCACCCTCTCTTCCTGTTTCAGTTGAAATTACGTCACCACATAGAATAATGCTGCGTGTTTCAAGGCACTTCAGGGGAAAGATAAAATTGAGGTGGAAAAAACATTTTGTTAGTCAATCTTTAATTTAGTTTACTTACAAATAAAGTTGGGAATATTCTCTTCAAAAGACCTTATTTTTGTTATTGTGATGTCTTTTTAAAATATACATCATCTTTTCTGCTATGGGCTAAAAAAACACTATTAAATAAAAATTAAATAAAACCCACAATCATTTCTGCAGTCAGTAAAGCTAGCTAGCCTGTGCTCTGCACATCAACATTCTGGTGTCAGAGAAAGATGTGAATAGTCTTTGGGACGAACGAACAAACCATGATTAATTAATTATAACAATGCACTCTTACATAGAGATCACGCCTCCCCGCTTGGCGGTCCACGGCTGTCTAGCTGTCCACAGGTAGCCGCACGAGTCCCACACCGCTCTCGAGCTGTCGCATCCTGTTTACCAGCTACATCATTTCTTCCAACACCCAGCGCGGCGCGCTCAAGCTAACGGCCAGACGCCACCAATCACACACTGGACTATAAAAGCAGAAGTATGCAGCGCATGCCCAAATCCGGCATATAGTTGTAGGTTCAAGAGTATTCCTCTGTGTCTTATGCACGAAGAAACTAGGTGGTAAACCTACACTACTGCACAAAGTTTTCATAAAACTGACATCATGAAAATGAGCTGTATACACAGCAGACTAGGCCCTCTAGAGGCATGAGGCCTCACAGTGCCCTGGAAACAAACATGAGCCGCGATCCTCTGGCTCACTCGCTATTGCCCGTACCAAAGATGCTCACAATCACACATACTTGTCCCTTGTTGCATGTAACAGCATGTAAACTTCTTCAAGAAAAAACTACCTCTGTTCTAAAACACCCGCCTGAAATTTTTAAGTCATCTTAATTGGCTGGTTTTAGATATGCTTGATAAGAGTTGAAAATTAATAGCTAGCTTAACCACCTTCAACCTAAGTTTGACATGGAATACTAGCATACTGTTTAATGCACAATTTATACCAAACTTTTTGAAAGCATACCGATTCAAATACTAATTGTTTAAAAAGACAGCATGTGAAACGGTATGCATTATGCTATGATATATATATTTCAAAGAGTAATAAGCTACATTGCTGTCTCATAACCTCACTGCATTGTATGCTTAATTCAGCTTGTGTAGTGCAGTCAACATCCTCTAGTCTCATTTTGTGTAAAAATGTCTAACTCTTGGCAGTCCAATCAAATAATGAGGATGTAGTTAAAGGAATGGTTCACCCAAAAACGAAAATTTACTCACCATCAGGCCATGATGGATTTGTTTCTTACAAACATGCAGCTTTTTGCTTCACAAGACATTAATCGATAGCTTTCTATTTTTTCTATTCTATCTACTTGTTTTTCTTTGTGTGTGTGAGTGTGTGTGTGTGTGTGTATAATATGTATATGTATATATACACCTTGCTACGTGTACTGCATTAGGCTAACCGAGACTTGTCATTTGCACTTATATATTGTTGCTCTTTTGTTAGTTTTGACTGCTTTTATTGTCCTCATTTGTAAGTCGCTTTGGATAAAAGTGTCTGCTAAATGACTAAATGAATGTGTCACACTGGAAGTGTCAGGTCAAGTCTGTTTTGGGACACAAAATGCCACACTATGTGTTCTGGTTGTACACTAAACTGAAATGTAGGCTGAAATACACTACACGACTTTTGTACATTTATTTATTTTTTACTCCCCCCCCGCCCCCCACCCCCGATTTACAGTAAAAGCTGTCAGTAGACAAAAACTCCATTAAACAGTTTTAAAAGCCGTGAGCTGGCAAAAATGACATGGATCTAGGACTTTTATACACTGCATGCCATTGTCAAGACTGTAAGTCTATCCCTCACAGCCTCACTTTCATCGGTGTTAAAATCAATAAGGCGTCTAAAATGATTAAGGTCTAATGTGATGATAATAACTGAGTGCTACTTCAAATCGTCGACAAAGATAAGCTGTAAGTCAAGTGAAGATTATAAATCACCACACAGCTGAGCAAATGCCTTCTTCGCAGTCTACATAACCGTAGACTGGACTAAATGGTTAGTTACAGAAATTAAAGTCTTTATTTCATGTACTGTATGTTTTCTTTTTGCACAAGGACAATAAATGTCAGAAAATGACGTCCGATTGTTCTATTGTTGCAATGCCAAAAAATCTCAGGCTGTCTCCTCTAGGGGCTGAAAACATGTGTTTCACTATTAGCAAGGGAGTGTAAACGTCTGTGATAAAAGTCTGGGATCAGCTGCCAGTGGTGTTTTTATACTGTTCTCTTTTCTGGCTCACTTTCTCAGCTGTTTCCCCAGCTGCTGAGGACCTCTGAGCAGCAACAGCTGCTATGAACAAAACAACTCTCACAGCATTATTGCAAGGAATTGACTCAATCAAATATAATGCCAAAACAATCTCTAACCTTCAAGGAAATATAATACATAATTCATATATTAATCTTGTTTCAAAACCGTATGCAAAACTCTTAAAAAAAATAGTTCAGACTCCAATGTTTGGACTCCAGTGTCAAAATGTCTTTGTTTGTTTTTCCTCAGAAGAAAGAAAGCCATACAGGTTCAGAAAAAAAGTCACTAAATGATGACAAAATATTCATGTTTGAAATGTCCCTATAAGTCTAGAACCCAAAGTATTAAGGGAATTACAGATTACCCAGTCACCAGAATCGCTGAGACTGATTCATACCAATGAGCCTTCAACAATTGAGCCCAAAGCCCCCAAATTTCCTCCACACATACGGCCGTTCCCGAGTGCTAGGCTCTTCACGTACAGGGTGGTGAAGGGCCAGACGGGGCCCGTCATAGCGCAGGGGCTGCCTCTGCTGCAGGGCTCTTTTCACAGCTTGATTCAACTGACACCATAAACAGAAGAGATTCATGCCACAAGTTAAAAGATTTAGCCTTTCCGAGAAAACACACACATTTAACTGAGAATGATATCATAAAAAATTAAAGAAATACAACTGGAGCAAATAATTTGTTATTTATTCCACACGTTTTTACAGTGGACCGAAAGTTGTTTTTTGGACAAATTAGTTTTGAATGTAATATGAACAATATAAGTTTATATGGAAAATATTTTTTTGGCCATTTTTAAACCAAATTTGAACTTCAGTAGTGAACAATTCCGCACTTTTAAGAAGTGCAGCCATTTCAAACGGTGCTAAGATTATTAAAAAAATGTTTCTGTAGTACTAAATTTGCACTTTCAAATAATTTCTTCAGGATGAGGTAATAGCTTTTCTAAGAAGACTGGAAAAATGGTGCTTTGCCTTCACAGGTAAAGATTAAATTATAAAACAGTAATTTCAAACATTAATCATTTGCATTATCAATTTTAAACAGCTAAACACTACCTTGGGAAATAAAAACATAAAAATATATTACTGATTCCAAAAATTTCAATGATAATGTCTGAAGTGTGGGTGATAAATAATGTTGGAGCCCGGTCCCCCGTCCACCCCCCCCCACCTCATTACAAATGCTTATAATAGCATGATTTTCGTTTTTTTCTATTTGGTGTGCTATTTATATGCAGATATTGACTTTGGCGTGCTTGTTGAATGATGGTGAACCATCCTGGAATTAGGTGCCTCGAGGCTGCATTTAACCCCGTGCGGGCGAATCCCGGCACAACCCACAGCAGTGAACACACACACACACCGTGAACACACACCCGGAGCAGTGGGCAGCCATTTATGCTGCGGCGCCCGGGGAGCAGTTGGGGGTTCGGTGCCTTGCTCAAGGGCACCTCAGTCGTGGTATTGAAGGTGGGAGAGAGCGCTGTACATTCACTCCCCCCACCTACAATCCCTGCCGGTACGAGACTCGAACCCACAACCTTTGGGTTATGAGTCCGACTCTCTAACCATTCTCACAACTTCCCCCTATATAAATAGTACGCCAAATAGAAAAAGAAACTTGTGGTATTTATATGCACTTTCATGAGATGGGGTTGTAATGTGGCTCTCTATCACTGTATTGGTCAGTATTTACAACACTAGTAGCAAACAATTTTGTGTGTAGATCTGGCACATGTCTACCTGTTGTTTTCTCTTGACTAGCTTGCATTGCACCTCTCTTGGAGTGACGCATGGCTTCATCATCTCCTCTGAACCATCTTCAGCCTGTAACTTCTGTGAGGATGTTTGTGACTGACTCTCCTCCTTGGCAAGGGCCATCCTGCCAATTCTAGCAGAAGGAATGGAGCTCTTAAAACTAAAAGCTGATTCCTAGCAATAAACCTACATTCACACAATCTAGCATAAAATCTTCTGAAGATAAGAGAACATCTCTACAATCAAACTAAACCACAGTGAGTTTATTCATCAGCATGCTCACAAACCTTGACACCTTGGAGACTGCTAGTTTGAAAGCCTGAATCTTTGCCGTCAGCTGGGTTGTGACTGACTGTGCAGTGGCACAGGACATAATATCTGTCAAGGAGCATCCTGGGAGCAGACTGGACAGCAAAGGCAACACCTAAAATTAGATTTAGGAATGATAAACTACATTTAAAGATGGCCCTTTTCCATCTAAAACAACTAAATAAAGTTCTATACACTTGCGATTCTTAAAGTCATTATTTTCAAGTCCAGTTTGAAAATGTTAGATAAAAATACATATATTTCACATAAAATATTTGTGATTTTATTTTTTAAAAAGCCATTTTCTATTTCTAAGCCTATTTCTCACCTATTATTTCTAAATGTTCTCCAGATAATATTTAATCATTTTTTGATTACATTTAGAAGCCAAAATAATAATTTTTGGAAACAACTTTTTTATGATTATAATATTTATAAATGGGTCTGTACATAACAATTTATAGCCATTTTTCCTCACATGGTGATTATCATACTTGGGGGTTTTGGCATTATCAAAAAGCCTTAAATCTTAAGACATTTTATCCATATTTGATTAGGAACATTTACCGTAGTTTGGGAATGTAACAAAGAGAGACTTGCCTGATCATTGGTGGGCTCCAAGATAAGGACTCTGATGGCATCCATCTTGGCCTCCTCCATTTTGGCCACTTTGCTATAAGCTTTGGCTCGATTCTCATAGTAATGTACTTCACCAGGGTTGTACCTTATAGCAACAGAAAACTTGTCTGCTGCTTCCTGGTAGTTCCTGAAACAAAACACATTTCTAAAATAATATCAAGAGGCACAAGGTAAAGAAATATGTTTATAATTTCATACTTAACCACATAGTTTAAACCTACTTGTCTTCATAGCCATGCAGACCCAGTGTATTGTGAATAACAGCAAGCCGTAGCCAGATATCCGTGTTGTCAGGGTCCATCTCCTCTGCTTGCTGATAGTCAGCCAGTGCAAATGTCCACTCACACTGCTTAAAAAAACAATCTGGAGGAAAAAAGACAGATTTTCTCTGTAGAATACAAATTCTGCTCCATTATTTTGAGTGATGTGAAACAACCAAGCCATTTAAGAAATTCAAATTCAACAAGAAATATCACCATCTTTATGCCACTTTCAGCCCAACACCCATTAACCTCTTTATTTCTCAGTCCACACCTCCTCTGTTGATGAACAGCTCATTTGCATCTCTCTGTTTCTCTATGGCCTTGTTCAGCAGCATGATGGCTTCACCATACAGATTCCGGGAGAAGCACTGAATGGCAAAATCATTGTATGTGAGTATGAGTTGGGTCTGAGCATCTTCCTCTAAATCCTCTGAATTGTCCTGCATGCCTCCTTGAGGATGATCTTCTCCAACCCCACAGAACTCAACAGCAAGAATCAAGTCCTCAATGGCAGCAGTGAAGTCTTTCAGGCGCCGATATAGAATCCCCCTATGAGCAGACAGAAAATATGTGTATTTTATAGAGATAGTTCACCCAAAAATGAAAATTGTCTTTATTTGCTTACCCTCAAGTTGTTCCAAATCTGTATGAATTTCTTTCAGCTGTTGAACACAAAGAAAAATTTTGAAGACTTGTGGATCCACAAATCGTTGACGTAGCCATTGATTTTCACAGTATGGAAAAAATTAAATGGAAGGTTACCAACATTCCTCAAAATATCTTCTATTGTGTTCAGCAGATTAAACTCATAAAGGTTTGGAACAAGTGGTGGGTGAGTAAATGACGAATGAATGTACACAGATTGGGTAAAACTATTTTATTTTGATCCCCCTGCTGAGTCTTTGAGTTAGTTTGCACCTATACAAAAAAATGAAATGTCTGAATTTTTATGGTAGGTTTTATTTTTAACTTATAGAGACGACGTGCTTCTTTCTTGAGCCACTCCTTGTTGCACCCGTTGGGTGGGGGTGGGTAGTTGTTTTTCGGGTCATTGTCATGCTGGAAGACCCATCCGTGACCCATCTTCAGTGTTCTGGCTGAAGGAAGATTTTACAGTACAACTGCCCGTCCATGAGATGAATTGCCGCTCTCATGCGGTGAGTCCCGTCCTGTACCCTTAACAGAAAAAAAGCCCCAAAGCATAATGTTTCCACCTCCGTGTTTGACTGTAGGGATGGTGTTCTTGGTGTCATAGTCAGCATTTCTCTCCCTCCGAACACGGCGAGTCGAGTTAATGCCAAAGTGCTCAATTTTGGTCTCATCTGACCACAGCACACTTTCTTCCAAGCCTCTCTGATCATTTCATGGTTCTTGGGTGGCAAAACTTTTTACAACAGGCCTGTACATGTTGCCTTCCTTGAGCGGGGGCCTTGGCGGACGCTGCAGGGATTTCAGTTCCCATTGCAGTGTAGTGTGTTACCATGTTTTGCTTGGTGACTGTGGTTCCCCCCAAACCAGCCTTAAAGATCATTTAACAACTCACTCCCCGTGCTCAGTTTTCCAGGGGCTTATCCCTCACCTTTTCACCAATGATCTCCTACCCCCCTGATGCAGAGATCTGGCACAGATCTCACCAGGACCGAGGCCCGATTTGATGGTTTGTGTTTTTTTGTTATTTCCTCTTTTCCTTTCCGAATATTCGCAAACAAAACAACAGTTGTCTCCTTCTCACACCAAGCTTCGTGCTGATGTCCTTTGTAAAAGCCCATTCCAGCCCTTGTCAGTACTCTCGTCTGTCTCTGAAACAAATCATTTTGACAGCTCTTTGGTCCTTGCCTCATGGGTGGTGGGAGAGGTTTGAAATGAAGAGACAGTTGTGTGGACAGGTGTCATGCACCTAACGATTGACATTAGGAAGTAACTTCCTTAAATTACAGAAACTAAAATCCTGTGTTTGTCATATGGGCACATAAACCATGTATGGCGAGCCCGAATTCTTGCTGTTTGAAATTAGGGGGATCAATACTTATTTTTCACTCATGAAATGCAAATCAATTCTAAACCTTTATACCTGAAAACATAATTAAAAAAAACGCAACACTGTTGTTTTTTGCCCCCATTTTTAATGAGCTAAATTCAAGGATCTAAGACTTTTTCTATGTATACATAAGGCCTATTTCTCTCAAATATTGTTTCCAAACTGTCTAAATCTGTGTTAGTGAGCAATTCTCCTTTGCGGAGATAATCCATCCACCTCACAGGTGTGACATATCAAGATGCTTATTAGACAGCATGATTATTGGCACAGGTGTGCCTTAGGCTGGCCACAATAAAATGCCACTCTAAAATGTGCAGTTTTATCACATAGCACAATGCCACAGATGTCGCATGTTTTGATGGAGCGTGCAATTGGCATGCTGATTGCACGAATGTCCACCAGAGCAGTTGCCCGTGAATTGAATGTTCATTTAACTACCATAAGCCATCTCCCCAGGCATTTCAAGAGAATTTTTGCAGTCACATCCAACCGGCCTCACAAACCGGCAGACACGGTACCACACTACCCATCCCAGGGACCTCCCCATCCAGCCTCATCCAAACCCATCCAAGAGCGTCTGGACCACCACCCTGACAGCTTGCTGCAACCACTATTCAGGTCTTCTGCTAAAACCCCAAAGAATTTCGCACAAAATGTCCATAAAGCCCGTCTAGGGAAGCTGCATCTGCATGCTCCGTCATCCTCATGCGTGTGGGTCTGTTGAACCTGTCTTGCGTGTCCCGTCGTCGTCAACGATCTTGAGTGGGCACAATAGCTCATACATTGGATGGCTTCCCTGGCAACTTTGGAGAGGTGTGTCTTCGTTCTAGTTGTCATCGGATGACCCCGGTTTTCCTTTGTCTTCTTTCCTACTGTACAGGGCCAAGATGGCGACAATGTTCTTTATGGTGTCGTGTCTTGGGTGAGCGCTCTTGCTTGATGTCAACGTTGGTTGGATCGGGGCCCATGGTGGCGGTGGTGGGGTTATGGTATGGCAAGGCGTATATATGGACAACTGGCCGCATCTGAACAAAGGTGCATTTTAGTTGATTGGCATTTACTGAAATTCACGTAGATGACCGTTGCACGAGATTCCGAGGCCCATTGTTTTTGTGCCCATTCATCAACGACCATCACCTGTCATGTTTCAGCATGATAATCACAGGCCCCTATTTTTGCAAAGGATCTTTAAACATTCCCCTGGAAGCCTTGCAACTCGCCAAGTTCTTGCATTGCCCATCGATACTGGACCCGATACAATGTCAACAACCCCTGTGAGCTTGTTTTTTTGGGAGGCCTCTGGATTGGCGTATATTACAGCGTGGTTCCACGTTTTCCTGCAATTCCAGCACTTCGCACGCCAGTCTGAAGAGGAGTGGACCACATCTTTCCACTCCCACAATCACCCAACCCCGATCAACCCTACTAACATCCATGCCCAAAGATACTGTGTTGCCCGGCGGATACCAAACTATGGTACCCACCATGACCCGTCCCCCCACCCCCCCCCCCCCACCCGGACCCCCCCAATCCAGTAAACTGCCATTTTGAGTGGGCCTTTTTATTGTGGCCCCCGAGAGGCACACCTGTCAATACTCATGGCCAGTCCTATGATCAGCATCTTGATATTCCACCTGTGAGGTGGATGGATTATCTTGGCAAAGGAGAAGTGCTCACTAACACAGATTTAGACAAGATTTGTGAACAATATTTGAGAGAAATAGGCCTTTCGTGTACATAGAAAAAGACTTAGATCTTTGAGTTCAGCTCATTACAAATGGGGGCAAAAAACAAAAGTTTATGAATTTTGTTTTCATGTAAATAGTGGTGGTTTTACTTTCTTGTTATTTCTGGATTTTGGGGGGTGGTTGGTAGTCGGTGACTCTATCCCATTAAAATAAACATACCATAAAATTCACCAGACCCGTTACATGGCCCTTTATCTTTGTTGTTAGCGCCTCTGGGTAGCGAACACTTGGGGTAACAAATCGCATGGTTGATCACAATAAATATTTGTTCCCCCCACCTGGTATACGCCCCATTAATACCATTTATATTATAGGGCGACTATTTCACTAATAATTGAGTTTCCTTTTTCTCTTCATTAATTTATTGCTTGTTGATTTGAATTTTAACAAGTTTTACAAGACCCATATACTGTACAAACAAGATAGTCCTACAGTATATCACTGCTGAAAAGACCAGTTCATCCATTATTGCTGGTCTGATTTCCATCCAAAAAGTATATTTTAATTGAACTTTCTTGTGCCCCTTTTATTTATTTATTAATTATCATCAATGTAATCCACTTTTTGTAATTGCCTGTAATGCACTTGTTTGTGCTATAATGTCTGAAAGGTGTTATACAAACAATGTTAATATTATGAATTTACTTTCTGATCCAGGCTGGTTTATGCTGATTTAGTGCTGGTATTAAATTTTTTTTGTGAACACAGTACCATAATACTACAATGTTTTGTGTACATGTATCATGCTAGTACTATCATGCACGCAAACTTTGAAGAAACTTATTTTACTTAAATAGCTATAAATATACAGTAAAAAAATAAACTAATTTGTGTCATTCATTTTTCGTATTTCATGGAAAACAGTAATAACCCTAACCCTGTAAAATAGTAATATAAATAATCGGTCTGTCTACATTTTTGACTGGTAATAGAAAAGCAAAGCAAAAAAAATAAATAATTGTAACAGAAAATTCATATAAAACCTAAATTAAGTGTGCATATCATATCATAATACTAAATTAAATGGAATAATATCACTGTCACAAAAGACCAATTCTTCAGCATGCAGTAAATGCCCCTTACCTAAAGAGGTAGTACTGTGCTTTATTGGGGTTATATTCCAGAGCGGTGTTAATTTTCCCCAGTGCATCTGAAAGCTCTCCCTTCAATGCCTTATCAACAGCTGCCTGATGGGAATCATCCGCTGCTTCCTTCAGCTTCTTCAGCAGTGCCTGTGCCTCTGGACAGCACGGTTTCAGCCTGAGTGCTGACCTCAAGTCATGATAGCACAGAGTCATCTGAGGAGACACGCAGTCCTCTTACCTGTTTATTACAGTCACTTGAAGGGAAATGTTTTTCTGAAGGCTGTGAATGATGGTCTGACCTGATTGAGCTGGTGGTGAAGGCGAGCTCTCAGAGTGAAGAGGTCTGCTGACTGGCCGTCCGTCTCCAGCCAATTATTGACCAACCGAAGACAGTCAGAGTAACGGCCAAGAGCGGTCAGACAAGCCAAACTATGAATACATATACAACAATTATGGAAAATTATGATCTCATGGTTTCCACGGTAGCCCAAAACTCTTTTTGAACACTTACGTCACACTTAAAAATGCCTGTATTGCATTGCATTGGATCCAAAATATCAAATCAAGTGTCATCAGCAACAAAACTAAAAGACTAACTGCACTTTTCTAGCCAATATCTTTTAACACTTTCAGACTGTTGAGGGTCATTTTGACCCTTTTTAGACCGACTTTTCAGCCTTTTTCAGATTTTTATCATCGTTATCCACATACATTTTAATCGTGATCTTGATATGATATTGTTTATCGCCTGGCGCTAATTCTGGCTATTTATAGAATGTGCTTGTGTGTCCAAATATACTTTTTTTGCTCATTTTGAACAATATGTCTATTGTTTTAATATTTTTTTCAATAATGTAGTTCTTTAATTAAATTGTTTAATTATTTTTCATGAAAAGTGTGAGTGACATTGAGCTATATTTTAAACTATATTTCTTAAAAAAATAAATGCTACTTTAAACATACACATATTTTAAAATGTGGCTTGATTGTCCAAATCCATTTTGAGTTAGCTTTAATTCAGTAATAACTTGGGAATTATATGAATAATATGTTGCATTTAGTTAAATCCTGCACACACACAATGGAAATTAAAAAAAAAAAAGCAACAGCACTCAATAATGTGAACAACAGTTGGTGATGATAGTTAGGTGAAGAGAGAGCATGTAGCGCCACCTAGTGGTATTTTGGTGTTAACATGATGCTAGTTTAGCTAGTAGTTCAGACACATGTAGACTTCAAATCTCTTTGAAGGGCACTTAAATATCTGGTACAGTCTGCACTGACCTTCTAATGTGATATGGGCGAAAGGAGGGTTTGAGTTCTGCAGCTTTTGTGAAAGACTCCAGAGCCTCCAGAAACTTCCCTAAATCAAAACAACACTGGCCCTATAAGGTCAGTTAGAACATACACAGATATGTGGTCATTAACAATGAATAACAGCAGAGGACCATATGTGATAAATTCATGCACATTTTATTGCAGGGAAAATTAGCATTTCAACTATGCAAATAAATATTAATAAAATGGGCATTAGGGGTAAAGATCAAAAGGGCAAAAAGAAAAAAAACAACAGTCATAATTCTAATGCAAACTTAATGTTTTATAAATGTGTTAATGAATAGATACATTTCGAAACACAAACAGCAAAGGCGATGCCATTTGTAATATTTCAAGCTCATAATCTAGTTTCTGTCATCTGTGAATAAATTAATTGTTGTACCTGCAGGTAGTAGATGAAGGCAAGTTGTCGAGGGTAGGCCTCAGTTTGGGGATCCAGACTGCAGGCATGTTTGTAATCTAGTGCTGCAGATTGGAAGTCACACAGCTGAAGATATGCTTCTGCTCGTTGGACATAAAACTTAGTCTGCAGGTGGGGAGAATATTAAATAAGATGAATATTTAGAGCCAAATAATTATGGAGTACATATACAATCCATTGCCTGGCCTTTACCTGATGTGGCTGGAGTAGAATGGCCTTTGAGAAACAGGACACAGCCTTGTCAAAGTGAGACTGTGACATGGCACCAACACCTGCTTCATAACTAGACACATGTGCACATGTGTAAATATGCTTCTCAGTTAGACTCTGTAGTATTGTTTATAAACATCTGTTCACTTACTGTTTCTCTGTCTTTTCTTTTATTATGCGCTCCCCATACATATCCGGTTTCTTTTTCTGGAAAATGAGAAATACAGATTTTTGTATAAATAAATATATTCGAATACTTATTATTTCCTCGTTCTGCTTGCTTGAAAGACATGACCAGGAATTATTCTTACTTCTGAGAGCACATGGACATTTTCAACTGCATGAATATGTACTAAACTGTTTCATCTAATCTCTCTCTCGCTCTCACACACACACACACCACACACACACACACAGAGAGAGATAGAGCAAGAAATGTTGCACACATGTAAAATACGAACCTCGGCACAGCCAACAGGTGGATTCATATTGACAACAGATGTGCATAAGTAAAAGTTTAAGTCTATAAAAGCACGTAAAGAAAATGAAAAACCTCCAGAGTCCTCACGTTTATTTCCCACAACCAAAACAAATCAACAAACAGTGCAGACCCTGAAACTAAAAGCACTTTTGAAAACATTTAGTAACTATGGGAACCGTTAAATGGCAAAAGAAGAGCAACGGCTGTATGTAGAAATGTGTTTTTAATAAACATCTTTTAAAATACTTTTTAGTGCAAAGTGACAATTTTATAAAATGAATTTAAAAGCACAATGTTAGATCAAATGTTTAAAAAAATAATAGGCAATAAATATTTTGTGTGCATTCTTGTATGCAAGCACAAAGGAATAATAACCGACTTTTATTTTGAAATCGCAATGTCTTTGGTCAGCAGGTATGTATTACTGTCAGCTGACAACAAGTGAATAAAGCGTTTTTCCTCGGGATGCTGAAAAACAAAACCTTTGATACTTCGCTGGCTGAGCTTATGTATGTTTTGTCAGTTGTAACGTATGACATAACAGCACAGTTTGTGTGTGGCGATTATCTATGAAGTGCTTGATTCTCGTTTGTGAGAGGAGACGCTATGGATGATTATGAGGAGACCAGACCACTGTTGGTCAACGATGAGCAGACAGACGAGGACAGATCAGAGCAGGACTCCTATCTGGAGTAAGTGTGAATTTATGGTCACTTTTATGCAACTTATGATGGTATTACATGCTACTCCATGGTGCTTCAAAGAACACGGTGTATATCCACAACGAAGAATCATTACATTTTGTCAACAGAATGAGTTGACAATGACTTAACATACAGTGTTCCTGTACTCAAGGAAAACCTGTTTAACACGAATGCTAACCTTATCCATAGCTGATTTGTGTGTAAATACTTTTGCTCGACAGTAAAGTTAAGAATGGGAAGCTGTATATTGCCACATTCGCAGCAGTTCTGGGACCCCTGAGTTTTGGGTTTGTCCTGGGTTATAGCTCTCCTGCCATACCTGAACTCAGCAAAATCCAAGACCCACGACTGCAGCTCAGCACAGAGGAAGCTTCCTGGTTTGGGGTATGTGAATGCTTTAGATCCTGCTTTTTTTCAGGTAAATGCTTATCATTTTTAGTTCCTCAGAACTTACAATGCCATTAGTTTCTGAGTTGGAGGATGTTTAAATACCAAAATCCAAAGTTAGTTGTCCGCTAAAAAAAGTTTAGCAAAGATGCTGATGTCAACGGAACAACATTATGATTCTCTGTCTTATAGTCCGTGGTGACCATTGGTGCAGCTCTTGGGGGTCTCCTTGGAGGATGGATTGTCGAGAAGATTGGACGAAAATTGAGCCTTATGTTTTGTGCATTACCCTTCATCTGTGGGTTTACCATCATTATCGCTGCTCAGAACCACTGGATGTTATATGTGGGCAGAGTGCTCACTGGTCTAGCCAGTGGAGTGACTTCTCTTGTTGTACCTGTAAGTATTACCAGTGTATTGCTGGAAGTAAAAATCCCAGATTTTCTCTATAGAGGAATTGATTTTTAACAATAAATGCTAAACCTTAAGACCTACTGTGAGCAGTGAGGTTGTATTTGCTTTTGTTGAAACCATCAGTCTGCATTGTTTGAATTGTTTTAAAATATTCATGTTTAACAGCGAAATTCCTGGTAAAAACAAGATTCTGCAAAGAAGTCTCCCACAATCAGAATCATGGGCTCTTTAGCGTCCACCTTCTTGCATGAAGCACAGCAGATGACATAACAGTGTCAGTCTCCTTATGCTCCTAAACTCCTGAAATATTTGTATATACATAGGTATATTTTGCAATAAGCTTAAATATATATTGTTTCTATATATAATCAACACTTTTAAACAAATCGTTTTATATTTCTCCATTTAATTGGGTTATGTCATACGCAGTGCTTCGTGGTAATGTGGTTCTTTGTCTCACTACAGTTGTTCATTTCACAGTCTTGTACCTTTTGACCAATTTTCAAATAATTTTTAAAAGTCTAATTTTGTCATTGTTATTCACTTCATAGTTGGTTGGTTTGGTTCCTTTCATGACTTATAGTCCTTCAACAAAGTTTTTAAAACTCCTATGGGGGGAAAAATGCTCTCAGAAATTATTGTTGTTGTTGTTATTGTAGAACTGCAGACCGTCGTTAACAATTGAAATTCTGTGAACCATGTTTTTAACCAAATTTTGGAAATTTAATTCAATAGAACGTTATCCATTTGACTTTGCTCTCCATTTCTGCAGCTCTACATCTCTGAAACGGCTCATGAGCGTGTTAGGGGAACTATGGGCTCCTGCGTGCAACTTATGGTTGTGATCGGCATTATGGGAGCCTATATAACAGGTATTAGCCCTCATTTTAAACTTGTGACTGAACTGTGACACAAGTTATGACACTTGAGTGCCTTTGAGAGTAAATAGAACTGCTCTGCTCTCAGTTAGCTGTATGAGATGATTGTTAATGTTTAATCGGAGGACACATTTCAACCTTCTTTAATTACAGTGAGATCTTACACATACTGTATACTGTCTCTTTTCCAATGCATCCCTGCACTCCAGTACTTTATTTGTTCTTTGAAATCAGATCAGATTTGTGTGAATGCCTCCCTAATTTGTGCTGGCGAGAATCCTTATGAAAGACTTTCAGTATTGCATTATTGGCTAGGTCAATTTAGCTGAGGAATGTCCCTCTTAAAAATACACAGAGCCTGCATTGTACATTGCTCTATCTGGGCTGTGTTTACATGAAGAGTATGAAAACCTGACCCATTCTGTGTGATCAGTAGTAGTATACTGTATACCTTAAAAGTACCTCCAGTAATTTATAGTAGTATTTATACAATGCCACGAGGGTGAGTAAATGATAACAGAATTCATTTTGTGGCAAACTATCACTTTAAATAATGCACTTTTTTTTTTTCAAGGTTTGTTCCTAGACTGGCGATGGTTAGCAATTGCATCCTCTATCCCTCCCACAATAATGCTGGTGTGTATGTGCTTCATGCCGGAGACACCACGATTCCTGCTCTCCCAAGGGAAAAGGAGAGAGGCAGAGGAGGCCCTGCGCTTCCTCAGGGGCCCTGATGCCCCGGCAGAGTGGGAGTGTGCTAGAATAGAAGAGGCCTACAACAATGAAGTTAGACATCACAAATTTCTCATTTCACATCTCAAAGTTCAAAGCTCTCAATTTTAGTATTACATGTTGAGCTGCAGTTCAAGGTTAAAGTCAATGTGAAATTTCTAATTTAACATTTTTGAGTGAACTGGATATTCAATGATGAAACAGTTCACCAAAAAAATGAAATTCTGTCATCATTTACTCATGTCTTACTGAATTGCTTCATGTCGTTCCAAATCCATTAGACTTTTCATTCTTTTTTTGAAACGCAAATTAATATATTTTTTCATGATGATTTATATCCCTCCAATGAAAGTATTCCACAAAAAATGCTTCAAAATCCACGATTTGAGTGGCATAATCCAAGAGACATGACCACTTTATATGACAAATACGTTTAATTTAGGCTTTTATTTATATATAAACATTGAACAATGCACATATATAAAGCTATTCAAATATGGTAAACGGAAGCGCAGCCATTCTTGCTTGACGAACAAACTTTATTCGTTCTTGTGGACCATGTTTATATGTGGAAAAAAAACTATTGAAAATGTAAAAAAATTATATATTCGTAATATAAAAAGTCTCTTCAGAATACTTGGATTAAATCTTATAAGTTATAAGACTTATAACTTTATGAACTTTATAAAGCTTTAATTTTTTGGTTGTGTGGACTTTCAGTGGAGAAACTGAAATCTCTCAGGTTTCAAAAAAAATATCTTGATTTGTGTTTCGTAGAGGAGCGAAAGTTTTGGAGCACCATGAGGGTGAGTGAATGATGACAGAATTTAGAATTTTGGGTGAACTATCTCAAATTGTATCCAACAGGAACTGAATTGAATGATTAAATGTGGGTGTTACCAACCAGAGTTTAAGCTTTTTTTATTTAATTAATAAATAAATTCTGTGTACAACTGTATACAAGTCACTAAATATGACATGTGATTGATTACAGGAGCAAAGCTTCAGTCTGGCGGATCTAAAGGACCCTGGTGTCTATAAGCCTTTAGGCATAGGCATTATGATGATGCTTCTCCAGCAATTAACCGGCATTAATGCCATCATGTTTTACGCAGAGACAATCTTCGAGCAGGCCCATTTCAAAGTGAGTTTTGTTGATGAATTCATTCATTCATTCAGCTTTTTTTATGCTAAATGCACACTGTAATGTTCTTTATTTTCCACCACAGAGCAGCGATGTGGCCACTGTTATTGTTGCAGCCACACAGGTGGTCTTCACTGCAATTGCTGCTGCTATCATGGACAAGGCTGGGCGGAAAATTCTCCTCATCTTGTCTGGTAGCAACATCATTAATAAACTGATATATTTGCACGGTAACACTTTACTTATAGCCTTTGTGTATAATGCATTATAAAAGTAGGTTTTAATACATTAATTATGCCTTGTATTGCACCTTATAATGCATTGTACAATCTAATGAATAATTGTAACCACAGTTAAAACATTATAACACTTATCAATTCATTGTTACACTATGCATTTTAAATTTGGTTACAATTATTTACGACAAGATATTATGTATTACAAAGCACATTATGAATCATTTTAACGCATTATACCCTTTAATAACCCTTTATAATACATTAACATAAAGGCTTTAAGTAAAGTGTTACCATTTGCACTACTGTTTTTGGAAAAAACTGTAAATGGATTGTCCTTAATTTTGTGCCCCTCCACAAGGTGTCACCATGTGTGTTAGTGAAGCAGTGTTTGGAGTATATTTCAAGTTGACTGTGAAGCATAATAACTCCTCACTGACGAGTGTATTATTAGACGCCCAGGGTTCTCTGGCAGAGCAGCCTCCTACAGACCTGGCCTGGCTGGCTGTGGGAAGCATGGGCCTTTTCATTGCAGGTAAGATGAAATGTATTTCACTGAATCTTACCAAGTATTTAGCAACTGTACTAAGATTTCCTGCTGTATGGGTTCAAGTTAAATTTATATATTTAGCACTTTATACAATACAGATTGTTTAAAAGCAGCTTTGCAGTAATAAACAGGAAAAAAGGGTACAGAAGACAATAGTGTCATTATTCAACTCAATTTAGTTCAGTGTTGATTTGATTCAGTTCAGTTCAATAACTGTTAATGTTGCAAAGTTCATTAATTATGAAACGATTTCAATTCTGCTATAAGCAGCTCCACAGAAGACAATAGTGTCATTGTCCAACTCAATTTAGTTCAAATATAAAGATAAATATAAAATAATAGTTGTAATCAGAATTTATGTCCATCCAGATACCAATTATTTTACAGATGCAGACTGACTTAAAGAAAAAACAAAATATACAGTGATGTCTAGTTTTCACTATGTTGCTGTACTTGAGTTTTTGTCCAGTTCCTATTTTTGGTGAAATATCAAGTTCAGTCATGAAACTGTAAATGGCACAGGCTGATTGACCACATAATTTCACGCATGGCATAAGCTTTTTGGCCTCTGCTGATTCTGCAGCCAATGTTCAACATTTAAATAATCTGGTTCAGTGTTCACTGCAAGCTGGTTCCCTCTGAAACACTCCAGCTCCACCTGTCTAGATCTGCTATCAGATTTATATATGCCTATTCATGCAGCAGCTGCAGCATATCTTACATGTTCACAGCAGCGTGCCTTTGCATTTATTGGCAGTAGCAAGCCGGTACTTGCTCTGCAGCAATAGCAGCAGCACATTTCGCAGATTTATTCCACCAAGACCAAATACATTATCATTGTCATATCGATTAACATGCTAAAACTATTCCAAGATTTGTCATAATTGAAATGTGAATAAAAGGGTCAGTAAATAGACTGTAGACTATCATAAATATGTGTTAATCAGGTTTTGCTCTTGGCTGGGGTCCTACTCCTTGGCTGGTGATGTCCGAGATTTTTCCTACCCGAGTGAGGGGATTGGGCAGTGCTCTGTGTGTGCTTACCAACTGGACCTGTGCTTTCATTGTCACCAAGACCTTCCAGAATCTCATGGTGAGCTGACGGTCATGTATTTTCCCCAGAAACTTTCTAGGTTTAACAAAAAGGTCTAATACAGGATCAATAATGTTTCTTTTTAGGATGCCATAACCAGCGCAGGGACATTCTGGATGTTCTCTGGACTCTGTGCTCTCAATGTCATCTTCACTGCTATTTTTGTCCCTGAGACCAAAGGCAAAACTCTGGAGGAGATTCAAGCCTGTTTTAAGGGAACTTATCAGCGCTAGACAAGGTTTTTTCCTTGGGGACAATACCAACATTTTAAAGTGCCCCGATTATGCAATTTTTACGGTTTCTAATAGAGATGCACAGATTGCAATTTTCTTGGCCGATTCCGATTTTTTGTTAGTGTGATCTGGCGATACCGATTTTTGCCGATTCCGATTTTCTTTCTAAGAACTATAATTGACAGCATATACAAACAAAAATCTACTTTTCTTCAACGCAAAGTTTTATTTTCATAAAAAAAACACAAGTAAAAAGTCAGTAATAAAATAAGAACAAATAAAAAATTGCAAACAACAGCACAAATAAATGCAATAGAATAGAGAGAGCTATGAAACTAAGTTTTTCAGGTCAAGTTTTTATTCCGGTAAGAAATACTACAGAAATTAACGTAATCAAATGTAAAATAACACATCCAGTGTTATTTTCCATTTGATTACTTTAATTTCTGTAGTTTTCATTGTAAAAATTAAATACAGATTAATGCTTACCATTAAAGTTATAAAACGTATTCAGTCAAGAGCAGAAAGTGATTTTCTTTGTCTTTTGTTCTTTGATTAACATGACGGACAGCAGCAGGATTATTGGACTGCGGTCCCTTTAAGAGTTTATCCACGGACCCAATGTACTGTTACACAACATGCGTTCTCTTTCTCAACTATTTAAAGCTGCAGTCCGTAAGTTTTGCCTCTGTCACCATCTCTGTTTGAAAACCTGGAATTGCAGTTATTTACAGAATTATCTTCCTTGCGTGGGTTGTACTCCGGCACGGCTCCAACGTGGATGAATCTAATGTTTTGAGGAGATTCTCTACAATAGGATTACTCATGCAAGGTCGGGTTAGGGTTACCTTTCAATATCAAGCAGCAAAACGAACTGTTTTGTTCAGCTAAAAATAGCTGGACGGAGTGGAAGCAGATGAAATCGGAAGCCAGACCAATAGAATTTACAAATGGCCGCGCCCACTTTTATGACAAGAAAGTCGATATAAAATATACACTCTATTATTTATCATACGTGCGGTTGTGATTCATGGAGCAAGCTGGGTCCAAATAAACAGGATATGATCCATCTTTCACAGCAAGCGTATTGTGAATCCCATGTTGAACTTCCCGAGATTAGAGAAGCAGTCGTCAGAAAAATTATGTGTTTGTGTGCGGGGTCAAGTTGTTTGCGGCCGGTGTTGTGCCGAATTCTGCACCCCTGCCAGATTATGCACCCCCTTGTTGAAGTCGCTACCTGATTGCCTAATCCCAACCCCACCCCTAATCCTAACCCCTCCCCCACACCTACTCCTAAACCTACCAATACTAGGGGGTGCATAATTTAGCAGGGTGCAAATTTCAGCACTACACCGGCCAACGTAGAACATAGGCGCGCATTATGCAAATGTGTTACCCTGTGACATGTAGCCGTCACGGAAATGGGATTCGAATTACTAACGACTCGTTTCAGCTGTCGATTCTTTATTTTGGGAGACAGTAACTTTATTTATCGTGCAATTTCAGCTTTACAATTTTGCAGATCGTTTACATTCACATGATACAGCTACATTAAACACTGCATGAAAGGCAATATTGAAAATGGCATAATAGGGGCACTTGAAACAAACTAGTTGCATTGATAATATAATGTGCAAAATAATGTAAAAGTTCTCAGATCAAATATGTGTTTGATACTTTCTTAATGTGATTTGTCATTGAATTAGCACAAATAGTGGCTGATGTGACATGGTTTCAGGCAGTGTTCACAAATTTTTAATATGACTTGTTGTTTTTTACTGTTACTGTTGATGCTATAAAAAAATGAGACACGATGTAAAATCAGTTTAACTTGTTTGCAGGTCGTAGGAAAGCAGTTTTTTGAAAAGGGTCTGAATATAATGTGCATTAACACCTATTCTTTTGACACATGCAAAGTTTATATAAGATTCTTTAGTTTGCAGTTTCTCAGCAATTTCCTCTGCATCAAGACTGTAGCTTGGGTTACATTTGAATTAGAATCATCAAATCTCAATCAATCTCAAAAAGATTACAATATGAAATGTTGAATTTAAAATGAAACTCATCGTAATATTGATATTGTAAGAAAGGTAAAATAAGCTATGTTTAATGAACTGCATTGGTGACTGCATACTTCTTTCTGACCTCACCTGTTATAACTACTTTTTTGTGTTTAACAAAGAAGTTGAACCAAATATGATATTAATGCTAATTCATTTAAAATGCATGGTTACTAAAGAACTTTATTGTTTGCTTCATTCAGAAAGTGAGCAAAATTAAACTGAAGTCTCAAAGGTGAAGTCATATGTTGAATTGTGGTACTGAGTCAGTAAAGTATTACGCATTGTTCTGTAATAATGACAGGGATGATTAATTATGTGCCAAATGAAGTGATATACCAAATAATCAAGTTTATTAAAGATTCATTTTGTAAAACTGTATTTCTAATATGCTGGTGAATAGGCCTACAGATAAAATGAACAATCTCAACATTCTAAATAAATATCACATGACTTATTTTTCATAATAAATTACTTTTATCAAAATTTGTGCCATCTGTTACTAGATAATGGTTATAAATAATTGAAATAGCTAGCTGCTGTATTTAATATTAAGTTATCTTCAGTGCAAATGAAATATAGCAGCACACAGCAATTAAGGGGCCAAGCACAGCAGAGAATGAGGAGCAAGCATGGCAGGGAGGATAAGACCAAAGGCAACAATGAGTATTAAGGATATTTTATGGTGATTTTACTCAAACTGGCTGAAAAATCATAAATTCAATCATTATTAATGATTTAATGGTTTATCAATTTTGACCAATAGGTGTCAGAGGCAAAACTGTTTCTAAGCTATTAGCATTTTTTTATTTCATTATTAATGGTTAATCACTTTTGACCAATAGGTAGAGTTGTTCCCAAATTAATGTGGTGTGATCAGTGTGAGGTGACAATGGCACACAAAGTTTGGTGTCAATATGCCAAAGCTTTGCAGAGATGCAGTTTGGTATCATGTCATCAATATACAAAAATGGTTTTGTCCCCCCACCCCCCCCCCTAGCAACCTGATTGAAGCCGAATTTGGTGAAAATCTGACAAGATCTTTAAAGGGGTCATCAAATGCCCATTTTTCACAAGTTGATATGATTCTTTAGGGTCTTAATGAAAAGTCTATAACATACTTTGGTTTAAATTTCTCAATGGTAGTGTTAAAACACCCTTTTAACCCTGTCAAAAACAACTATTTTCAGAGCAAGCCGTTTTGTTGCATTTCGTTTTAAATGCTAATGAGCTCTGCTGACCCCGCCCCTCTCTTCCAGAGCCGTTTCTGAGGGACTGTATACTTTAGCCGCAAAACTTGCTAACTAGCACATTAATAGGAAAGGTGATTTGCAAAGATTCATAAAAATCCCTTATACTCAGCACGTCTTCAGCGGCTCAGATGTCAGGAGTAAGGAGATGCCTGTTCCATTATTACTGAACAACAAAACACCTCAATCTCTTAATTAGAGACATTCTTGTCTTCCCCTGCACCGGAGTCGACACAATGGCAGACAGCGCACAGCTCACTCAGGGACGGGTCTAAGGTAAGACGGCCTTGTCAATCAACTATCGTGTGAGGGGCCTGTGCAGAACTCATCTTCTGCCAGGAATCTCAACAGCCTGATTTAATTGATTTTTATCATTATAGGGTGGATGTGTACACACACTTCCAACACACATTTATGTTCAAAAACATGTAAAAGTGAATTTTGCATCCATGCCCCTTTAAAAAAAATGAAAACGGCAGACAACGGTATCTATGTTAGGGCAACTATGGATAAATTCGTATCTATGTTCTTAGCATGACTTAAGGAATATATTGAGACCAGTTTCTTTACAATAAGCTAATTTAATCAAAAATTGCTAGCGTTTTTTTTGGAAATTTCATTATAACTTGACTACAAGGTGGCACTGTCCCAAAACTTTTTGAGTACCGTCGGGTCATGGTGCCGAAGTCACGTATCGAGTTTCATAACAACACACCAATGAGTTCGTAAAATACAGCATTTTATGACAAAATTCAAAATGCCTGATGTCCAAAATGGCTGACATGGGAAAATTCATTAGACTCAGAATGTCACACCGAATCTAAAGAGACCAGTCTTGTGATTTTTGTCCAAACCGTTCAGAAAGTTAGAAGCAAAACACACAACAAATTTGGTTTGAATACACTAAAGCATTGCGGAGATATAGCCTCAAGCCAATTTTGGTGCTCTCTTCGTCAAATTCGTTCACATGTTAATTGAGAACGATTTGACTAATCAACTTGAATTCTTTAACTTTTTGCCAGCGTAGTCTGAAGATGATCTGAGCCAATTTTGGTGAAAATCAGACAACTCGTCTTGGGCGATTTTTAAAAAGTAGGTTTTTTGAATAATTAAATATTGTAGATTTTAACATTTTGGTGTCCATTTGACTCTACATGAGACCAGGAGTCAGAGGGAAATTTTGCTTCTAAACTTTACAGTTCAAATGTTATTAGTATAAACATGAGTGCAACTTTGAGCTGTTAATGGCACTAGAGTGTTTGAGTTATGCCGAGTTCAAACTGCACGATTTTCAAAGTCGTCGGATCACCTTTGTTTTCACACTGCATGACTATCTGAGTCGCATTCAGTTGCTGCTGCGTTCACATTGCGCGATGGCTCGCCGACAGATGGTTACACACTGCATGACTTTACAATAGGAAGAATCGCTGACAACTCTGTCTGGTCCGCAAACTATATAACTCCTCCCCGAACTTCCCGCTGCCCTGTATCTTGCTCTCTCATTGGCTGTAGGTCATCACCGAAGTATTTTCAGTCAGATCTCATTTCACACAGCAGGACTTTGAATCGCCGACAGGTCCAGATATTTAGCATGCCAACTATTTCACGGGCATCTGAGACGTGTCTGCGATTCTCTCAGATCGCATCTTTGATAATTCGCACTGAGTAATTGTCACTCGCGTGAATGAGCACCGATTTGCTTCCGATTTCAGCCATTTTTCGGCGATTTCGCATAGCCTGTCAGCGAGTGAAAAACGGGGTTAAAATCATGCAGTGTGAACTCGGTATTAGAGACTCCAAACTTTCTATGCTATGGTTAGTGATAATTCGCCCAAAAATGAAAATTCTCTCATTAATTACGCACCCTCATGTCGTTCCAAACCCCTAAGACCTTCATTCATCTTCAAAACACAAATCAAGATATTTTTAGAAATGAAATCCGAGAGCTTTCTGACCCTCCATAGACAGCAAGGGATTTACCACTGTCAAGGCACAGAAACGCAGTAAGAATATCGGAAAAACAGTCCTTGTGACATCAGTGGTTCAACCGTAATTTCACAAAGCTATGAGAATATTTTTTTGTGCACAAAGAAAACAAAAATAACGACTTAATTTAACAATTCTTCTCTTCCGCGTCACCCTAGCACTATTAGCTCATGCGTCGTGGTACTTTCCGTAATGGCGCTAGGGTGTTCGCAAGTATTCTCGTAGCTTCATAAAATTACAGTTGAACAACTGATGTCACAAGGACTGTTTTTCCGATATTCTTACTGCGTTTCTGTGCCTTGAACGTGGTAGTTGCATTGCTGTCTGTGGAGGTTCAGAAAGCTCTCGGATTTCATTAAAGAAAATCTTAATTTGTGTTCCGAATAAGAAACAAGGTCTTACGGGTTTGGAATGACATGTTGTAATACTACGAGAAGAAGAAGACTAACATTGGCGCCAATAGCCTCGTGGGCAGTGCGACAACATACAGCACAGTTGCTCTTCGGGCGTCCCGAGTTCGAGTCCCAGCTCACGAACCTTTCCCGATCCCATCTCCCACTTCTCTTTCTGTCCTCTCTACACTGTCCTATCAAATTAAAGGCTAAAAAAATGGCATACTAAGTCATGACAGAAGAAATCATAAACAGTCAAA
Source organism: Sinocyclocheilus anophthalmus (assembly GCA_018155175.1). Classification (NCBI taxonomy): domain Eukaryota; kingdom Metazoa; phylum Chordata; class Actinopteri; order Cypriniformes; family Cyprinidae; genus Sinocyclocheilus; species Sinocyclocheilus anophthalmus. Next base: position 33,490 of record JADLZN010010783.1, on the reverse strand, counting down.
TTAAGAAAAAAATGTGAGTTTGATGTTCTACAAAACAACTACATTATGTAAAGGGCAGTAATGGCATGCTTGTTTGCATAAAACAAATGGTAAGAAAATGTTATTAATAACATCATATACAGTGGGTACGGAAAGTATTTATACCCCCTTAAATTTTTCACTCTTTTTTTTATTGCAGCCATTTGCTAAAATCATTAGTTAATTTTTTTCCCTCATTAATGTAAACACAGCACCCCAAATTGACAGAAAAACACAGAATTGTTGAAATTTTTGCAGATTTAATAAAAAAGAAAAAATGAAATATCACATGGACCTAAGTATTCAGACCCTTTGCTGTGAAACTCATATATTTAACTCAGGTGGCTTGTCCATTTTTCTGATCATCCTTGAGATGGTTCTACACTTTCATTTGAGTCCATTTGTGTTTGATTATACTGATTGGACTTATTTGGAAAGCCACACACCTGTCTATATAAAAGACCTTACAGCTCACAGTGCATGTCAGCGTAAATGAGAATTATGAGGTCAAAGGAACTGCCTGAAGAGCTCAGAGACAGAATTGTGGCAAGGCACAGATCTGGCCAAGGTTACAAAAAAAATGTCTGCTGCACTTAAGGTTCTTAAGAGCACAGTGGCCTCCATAATCCTTAAATGGAAGACGTTTGGGACGACCAGAACCCTTCCTAGAGCTGGCCGGCCGGCCAAACTGAGCTATCGGGGGAGAAGAGCCTTGGTGAGAGAGGTAAAGAAGAACCTAAAGATCACTGTGGCTGAGCTCCAGAGATGGAGTCGGGAGATGGGATAAAGTTGTAGAAAGTCAACTATCACTGCAGCCCTCCACCAGTCAGGCTCTATGGCAGAGTGGCCCAACGGAAGCCTCTCCTCAGTGCAAGACACATGAAAGCCCGCATGGAGTTTGCTAAAAAACACCTGAAGGACTCCAAGATGGTGAGAAATAAGATTCTCTGGTCTGATGACTTTTTGGCCTTAATTCTAAGCGGTATGTGTGGAGGAAACCAGGCACTGCTCATCACCTGTATAATACAGTCCCAACAGTGAAGCATGTGGTGGCAGCATCATGCTGTGGGGGGTTTTTCAGCTGCAGGGACAGGACGACTGGTTGCAATCGAGGGAAAAATGAATGCGGCCAAGTACAAGGATATCCTGGACGAAAACCTTCTCCAGAGTGCTCAGGACCTCAGACTGGGCCGAAGGTTTACCTTCCAACAAGACAATGACCCTAAGCACACAGCTAAAATAACGAAGGAGTGGCTTCACAACAACTCTGTGACTGTTCTTGAATGGCCCAGCCAGAGCCCTGACTTAAACCCAATTGAGCATCTCTGGAGAGACCTAAAAATGGCTGTCCACCAACGTTTACCATCCAACCTGACAGAACTGGAGAGGATCTGCAAGGAGGAATGGCAGAGGATCCCCAAATCCAGGTGTGAAAAACTTGTTGCATCTTTCCCAAAAAGACTCATGGCTGTATTAGATCAAAAGGGTGCTTCTACTAAATACTGAGCAAAGGGTCTGAATACTTAGGACCATGTGATATTTCAGTTTTTCTTTTTTAATAAATCTGCAAAAATGTCAACAATTCTTTGTTTTTCTGTCATATGGGGTCCTGTGTGTACATTAATGAGGAAAAAAATTAATTTAAATGCTTTTAGCAAATGCTGCAATATAACAAAGAGTGAAAAATTTTTGGGGGTCTGAATACTTTCCGTACCCACTGTATATCACTGTCAAAAAAAAATAATAATTTTTTAATTAAGGGACAATATTTGCCACCTCAAACAGATTTTCAGGGGCCCTTGTTTGCCTTTATGAGGGCATAAAAAATGCATACTGTGCTGTCCATTTATGTAAAGCACTAGAGATGGCTCAACAGTAGCTGTAAATAATACATATAACTAGGAAAGCAGAATGATTAAATATATTAAAAAGCTAAACATTTGCTTTGGCTTTGTTTTGTTTTAGGGCTGTTAGAGGACCACCCCTTGCTATAGCAAGACCTAATGACATTTCATGTGTTGTAATATTGTTCAGTAATGAGCCATCATAGTTTATGTGGTCTCATTACTGGAGACTTCCAGCTATTGTTGGAAGAGTTCAGTGTATCTTTTGAAGCATGTGCATAAAGTTAGTATGCACTGCCTGAGAAAGTGACCAATCAGAGACATTATGAGGTCTCTTCAGAGGTATTCAGTCATTATATAATCTCTGTTGAATTGAACTCTTCAGGCTTAAGTGTACACTAGAGTAATGGTGATTTTTTTGTGGAGAATGGTGTCGTAACTTTTGTGTTAGGCCAATTTAAGTCAAAGTCCAGGGTCATCTTACCCTCACAGTCTGTAGAGGAAAATTTCAAGCAGAGTTGTTCAAAGATTGTTTTAAAAACCGTAATGTGGAAAATGTCACTTGTGCAATGTCTTTAACTGTCTGTTTTTGTCTGTATTTACACACCAGTGGAATGTCTGACAAATGCGTTTTGTAATCATTTTGATTCTCTGTATATTATACCTTAAGGAATATATTTCATCAATCTTCTGTATTTTCAAGTCAGATTCTCTAGCATAAGAAAATGTTACTGTTTTAAAAATCTGTATTGCTGGTCTGTGGTTAACAGACAGTGCACATGCATTGTGTTTCAGGGGCCGGGCTCCTGTCCTCCACAAACATTCCCTTGTTGTTGGCAAATATAAACCCAGCAGTTTCCCCATTGCTTCTCTGATATGCCATTAGCTTTGTGTTCCTCACTTTTTCATACAACATAAGAGGTGTTTGAACATTCAGCATGACTCTGGCATTAGCACTTTTGCTTTGTATGTTTTTGGGGACACATGGTTTCAACACACAGCTTGTTATTGAACCTCAGCCCAACTTTGATGTGGAGAAAGTGAGTATGAGTTTTTAGTTGTTTGGGTTGTGCTTTAATAGATTTTGGGGGTAAGTAGTTTAAGCATTGAATGAATGTTTTTGATTTAACAGCAGAGGCATTTCAAGTGAATCTGTATGTTTATATAGCATTTGTTCAAAAGTTCAAATTCAAAAGCAAACAGTGAAGAGGCGGACATCAGTTTCTCACATCACCATAGTTTACTTAAAGAACAGATCATGGTTCATCAGCTTTTATTTCTACACAAGAATGTGAATCAAAGTTTTTCAATATTAAACAGATGCAGTGATCTTAAAACTATTCATAATTCCTGCTTTAATTGGTAATATGAGTAAGCTGTTTTCACAGAAAGAACAAAATAAAGGTTGAGTTACATGTGTCAGCTTCTCTTTGTGCCACATTACATTTTGTTATAAAATATGAAACCATTTCTAGTTCTCAGTAACACAAAGTCCCGTTAGTTAACGTTATGCATTAACTAACATTAACAATGAGCATTTATTACAGCATTTATTAATCCTTGTACAACTGTTCATTGATAGTTCATGTTAGCTCAGGTCCATTAAATAATATTGACAGATATAACTTTTGGTTTTAATGGTTTAAATTATTTTTCAATGTTAGTTCATGGTTAACTTATGTCGTTAACTAATGTTAACAAATTGTGAAATGACTGCAGATTCTTTTTCAAACCACTGTATTTTTTTTCAATAACAGTACATAATTAACAAAACACTTGATACTACAGAACCCTTGGGGGCCTTTAGTAAACTGCTTACCATCTTTACTACATTTCCTGTCAGTTCGCAGGTGAATGGTACCGGATTGGACTTGCAGATGAGTCTCCGTTTTTTGCAATGTTCAAAAACCATCTGAAGGTTTCTAAAGGCCTTCTAGTACCAGATGCCAATGGAAATGTGAATCTGACCATGTGGAGCATAAGGTGCAGAACTCTGGATAGGATATTGTTCCATATTTACATTTTCACACCAACTCGAATAACAAAAGGGGGAACATATTGTGATGGGAAAATACATTTAACCAAAATATTTGAGCTCTGTACTAACAGTCTGTATTTATTTAAACTAACAGACCATATGGATGCTCCATCAGTGTTTATTCATATGAGAAGACAGATGTTCCTGGAGAATTCACTTACTTCAGCAAAAGTAAGCTCTCATTTCCTCTCTCAAACATCTTTGTGATCACTTCTTATAAAATGTTTTCTTTATTCACACTAAGAACTGTTTGAAATGTGAGATTTGACATTAGCAAATGTCAAAAACTTTCAAATGCATTTAAGTCCATTGCACTCTTTCATCAGACCTACAAGAAAAATAAGAGATTACTTCTCACTTATTATATATACAGAATATTAAGTAGAATGTAGTGCAAACAGAACTGAATTCACGTACACTGAAAAAAAGTGGTGATTGTTACCTTAACTAATGAAGGATTTAGCCTGTATATACTTAGTCATTTACTTCTTTTACTATAAACTCCTTTTATGACAGGTACACAAACATAAACATATCAGACCAATCCCTTAACTTTAAATTAATAACATGATATGTCTGACTTTTTGTCATTTTAAGGGCACAAGATAATAAAAGACATCACAATAGTGGAGACCAATTACACTGATTATAGTTTGGTCCTTAAATACAAGAACATGCACAAAGAATACACTCAAGTAGCTCTTTACGGTAAGTTTACACTGATAAATTATATGACTTGTGTTTGACATATTAATGAATCATAATAATTTGTCAGAGACATTCTCCTAGGACGGTCATCCATACAAAGGCCGGAACTAATAGAGAAATTCAGATCTTTTGCTTTATCTCTGGGCTTTTCTGACGAGGCCATTGTCATTGCAGCAGATGTTGGTAAGTTTGCATATGATATAATGAACAAAAACTTTATTTCAGACTTCCACGTTGCAAAAGAGCAGGAATAAACTGCACTTAGGCTAATGTTTAATGTTTATGTGACCTTAAATAGGGCCTGTAAAGTTTGCTGAATAAACAAAAAAAACATGCACACATAGAACAAGCGCATGAATAGTTGACCCAAAAATGAAAACTTCTGATATTCACTCACCCTCAGGCTATCCAAGATATAGATGAGTGGCTTTATTTATTGGAACATATTTGGAGAAATTTAGTGGATCCTCTGGAGTGAATGGGTGCCGTCAGAATGAGAGTCAAAACAGGTGATAAAAACTTTCACAATAATCCACAAGTAATCCACACGACTTAAATCCGTCAATTAACATCTTGTGAAGTGAAAAGCTGCATGTTCTGATGGCATCCATTCACTGCAGAGGATCCACTGGTGAGCAAGTGATGCAATACTATATTTCTTAAAATCTTTTCTGATGAAGAAACAACCTCCGCTACATCTTTGATGACTTGAGTAAATTTTCAGGGATCAGATTAACAGGTATCTTTTCAGGGATTCAAATTAACAGGGATCATTTTGAGTTGTTGATTTACATTTTTACATTATACAACTATATGTAAATGCACAGATTTTTCATGCATTTGTTTACTTTTATGTTTTTTAGATCCCTGCCCTATTCTAGAACCAAGGTATGGATTTATCACTTCATCTTAGATATGAGAGGCTGGGGTTAGCTGTCTGTATTGCAATCATTTAACCTTTCCACCATTATTATTAAGAAAGAACATATAGGTAATTTAATTATACATAACCTGTGTATTAGTGACAGAATTTACAGTGAATCATACAATTACATAATTTAGCCAGTAGGCGGTGACAGTCTGTATGAGTGAGTCAGTGAATCAAAAAATTTGTTCAAACATACCGATTCATTCAGTAAAGAGAACCTTTTTGTCTTGCTCTGAGACACAATGGTTGATCCTGCTGTGGTTCCCTATCGAAAGGTAACACTCGTTGCGTCATCATTTTGACGACTTGTATGGGGAAACTCCTGTTTACTCTGTTACTGAAACCTGATTTGTTAACATTTGTGTAGCTGCACAAAACAATGGTGCTCGAGCCCGCCAGAAAGAGCGGAGCTGACGTGAATATAAGAATTTTTCATCAGAATCTTCTCCTTCAGCGACAAGACCATCTCTTCGCTGACTCTGCGCCAAAGCTGAAGCTAGAAGCTCAACCTGCTCTACGCTGCCGCCGTTGAAGCCAGCCATCGGCAGTGGACTATTTCTCCTGTGGCCATCCGGCGAAGGACTAAGAGCAAATTTCCTGAGCAAATTTCCTAAGAGCTTTGTTTCAAATGTCGCTTTGCAAGTGCAGCAGATGGTCACGAGTGTGTCGCATGTCTTGGATTGGCCCACGCAGAGGCTGCACTCACCGAGGCTTTGTGTTCTTACTGCGAGGACATACTTACTGCCCGTCTTCGTTTGCGGATTGCCTTTTACCATGAAGGGGGTCCTCCCCGCTCAGTTCCCCCAACTCCTCTCTCTCCCAAAAGAAGGAAGCAGTGGAACAGCGGGTCTCCTCTCTCGGGCACGAGTGTTGTTGTGTTGGCCCAGCGCCCGCGCACTTCACTCTCCCCGCAGTGCCTCATGTCGCCCGTGTGTTTCGCATGTGAGGACCAGCGCCCCTCGTCGGACACGAGCGGCCTGGTTTCCTTCGGCACTTCTGAAAAGGAGGTGATCGTTGACAACTCCATGTCCTTGACAGCATCTGATGCTGACGAGTGGGCATGTTCCGGGGAAGAGCCCAAAGCTCCCCCTCCATCTCAGTCTACGCGGCATATTGGTACCGGGTTTCAGTACCCAACCCTAGTGGTCATCGTCAGCCTTCCTTCCGTCAGCGTCCAGCTCCTTTTATGCCTGCAGTCCACGAAGAGCTCACTAAAATATGGCGGGCTCCTTATTCGGCGCATGTGAACCCCTCTACTGCAGCGGCACTCACCACCGTTGACGGCGCTGATGAAAAGGGGTATTGCAAGCTCCCTGGCTGGGATCAGGGCGCCTTCACGGAGTTGCGTACAGTGACAGATCTGGCCCTGCGCTCTACCAAGGCGACGACGCAGGCAGTAGGCAAGGCCATGGCTAGTCTTGTGGTGCTGGAGCGCCACCTTTGGCTAAACTTGACGGACATCAGGGACGCAGAAAAAATTGCCTTCCTCAATTCCCTGGTCTTGCCTAAGGGACTCGGCTTGGGCTGCAACAGCACCCCCTAACGGCCAGGAAGTATCCCTTCCCCGCCCTAGCGTAGTGCTGGAGTTTTTTAACAGGGCACATCCTGCCAGTTCAGCGTGTGCCCCAAACTATCGCTTTGATAGCGGACCCAAATACAATAAAGAGCATTTCTCCTCTCCCTGCACTCACACATGTCAGTTCTTTCCCTTCAGGCGGCAAGCTGTCATTAATAAACATAAAAACATTTGCGAATGTCAGCTCTCCCCCTTTGGGCAGCGGGCTGCCTTCGATAAAAATTTTCACAAATGCCAGTTCTCACCCTTCGGGCAGCGACATGTCATTAATAAAAATAGAACATCTTGCAGCCCGGCTGCTGGATTGGAGAGCCACTCCTGGCGTGTCAGATTGGCTTCTAAAAACCATAGAATGAGGCTACTCGCTCCAGTTCGCTCGCAGGTCACCTGTATTCAGAGATATTGTGCAGACTTTGGTGCAGGACAACGAATCAGATGTTCTCCGAGCTGAAGTGAAAACACTGCTTGCAAAGGGTGCCATGGAAACGGTCCCCTTAGCGTACAGTGAGTCAGGATTTTACAGCCGATACTTCCTCGTTCCCAAGAAAGATGGCGGGCTCAGACCAATTCTCGATCTCAGACGTCTGAATCAGGCTCTCATGCGACGGCCGTTCAGAATGTTAACTTTGAAACAGATCCTCATGCAAATAGGGCCAGAGAGCTGGTTTCTGTCTGTGGATCTGAAAGATGTTTACTTTCATATCCAAATACCGCCCTGTCACAGACCGTTCTTGAGATTCGCTTTCAAGGGGGACTGGCCCTGGCCCCCAGCACTTTTACAAAGTGCGTCGGCGCGGCTCTTTCCCCTCTGAGACAGATGGGAATCCTCATACTGAACTACCTCGACGACTGGCTAGTGCTAGCCGACTCAGAACGGCGATTGATCGCTCACAGGCCATTGTTGCTCAACCACCTAGAGCGTCTTGTGTTGAAAATCAACCCGGCCAAGAGTTTTCTGATTCCCAGACAACAAGCGTCCTTTCTGGGAACAGTCATAGACTCTGTTCAAATGCGAGCTTGGATTACACCAGAATGCTCCCTGACTATACAGTGAGCGGCGGCGTCTTTCAAGCTGGGGACTTTGCGTCCCCTCAAAGCATTTCAGAGGATGCTCGGCCTCCTCAGTTATTCCCTTGGGCCTGCTACACATACAGCCCCTTCAATATTGGCTAAAAACCAGCATTCCGTCCTACGCCTTGTGCCTGGACCTTGCTTATGTCAAGGTAACCCATCGCTGCCTCAAAGCTGTGGTCCCTTTGACGACTCCTCGCCTGTTTCAATCAGGCGAACAGTTGGGAATGACCTCCAGAAGGAAGGTCGTCACGACAAATGCCTCCAGCTCAGGCTGGGGCACTCTGTACGAGGGCAGCCCGGCGTACGACTTCTGTTCGACCCACGAGTGATGTCTGCATATCAACTGCCTCGAATGATGGCTGTTTGTCTGGTCCTAAAGACCTTCCTGACAGCCTTCACCTCCGAAGACAACTACTGCGCAACCTATTTTTCAAAGCAGCGGGATGCTCTGGCCCATGATTGGCCCAACACCCATCTGTATGCCTTCCCTCCGGTCGCCCTGCTACCCAAGGTTATCAGGCAAGTCAGGGAAACGAAATGCTCTCTTCTCCTCATCGCCCCTCTCTGGAGGAACCAAGTTTGGTTTCCGGAGATGATCCAGCTGCTGTCTGCAGCACCGTGGCTGATATCACTGAGGAAAGACCTTCTCTCGCAAGTGCAGGGCATGATTTGGCATCCCCAACCGGAACTGAGGAGCCTTCATGCCTGTCCGCTCGATGGGAGCCTAGCCAGCTCCCAACGAGAGTTACTAATACCATTTTAGAGGCTAGAGCTCTGTCTACGAGGCGCCTCTACGCTCTTAAGTGGTCAGTCTTCAGTGACTGGTTATCAGCACAAAGTCAGGATCCGATTTCATGTGACGTGTCCCACGTCCTGACTTTTCTACAGGAGCTGTTGGATAAGGGGCGCACCTCTTCCACGCTCAAAGTCTATGTGGCAGCCATCGCGGCGAATCATTCTCTCGAGGCTGGCCAGACTATTGGCAGAAACGACTTGGTCATTAAATTCCTTAGAGGTGCTCGGCGGTTGAATCCTCCTCGCTCTAAGACTATGCCAGCTTGGGACTTGTCTATAGTCCTGGGGGCCCTCAAGGGCCCTCCCTTTGAGCTGCTTCAAACAGCCGGCTTAAGGGTCATGACGCTCAAAATCGCCTTGTTTTTGGCCCTAGCGTCCGTCAAGCAAGTAGGTGACTTGCAAACTCTGTCTGTCAGTGCTTCCTGTCTTGAATTTGGACCCAATGACTGTAAAGTCATTCTCCAACTGCGCAGCGGTTATGTACCGAAGGTGCTCTCAACTCCGTTTAGAGCCCAGGTCATTTCCCTTTTGGCCCTCCCCGTAGAGGATGGCGAACAGGGCCCCAACTTGTTGTGCCCAGTCCGGGCATGCACTGCGGGTTTACTTTGAGCACTCTAAGTCTTTTAGGAAAACAGAGCAGCTCTTTGTGTGCTTTGGAGGCTAAAGGGCTAAAGGACTGCCGGTCACAAAGACTATCTCACTGGATTGTAGATGCTATAGCCCTGGCTTATGCCTCAGCGGGCGTGCAATGCCCTATAGGTGTGAGGGCCCATTCTACCAGAGGAATGGCCTCCTCCTAGGCCTGGTCCAGTGGAATCTCTATTGGGGAGATTTGTGTGGCCGACCGGATGGTCGTTGTGTCTACTTTTATTAGATTCTACAGTTTGGATGTTCCTGCCTTGCAGACACAGGTTTTATCTGCTTAATGTTACCTTTCCCCCCCTTCGGGCGGGGAGGGTTATATCAAGTAGACCTCAGAATGTTCTCGGGTCTCTTTATGGCTCAGGCTTATGGGGTCCTCGCTGTGTGTTCCTGGCTGGGCTCGCGGAGCAGGCTTAGTTCTGCATCTTCTTATAGCATGGCGTTACTGGATGCATTCCCCATACAAGTCGTCAAAACGGTGACACAACGGGAGTTACTTTTCGATAGGAAATGCTCCGGTTACTCACGTAACCTTGGTTCCCTGAAATAAGGGAACGAGCGTTGTGTAACTGGCCATGCTATAGCTGCACCCGAATAGATGGCTGTCGCTTCAGTCACTGATTCTGATGAAATGGCGCTCTGGGCCGACTTATATAGCAGTCGGCTCCGCCCCTTCTGGCGGGCTCGAGCGCCGTTGGTTTGTGCAGCTACACAAACGTTAAAGGGGTCATATGATGCTTTTTTAATTAATTAACAAAATGATTATTTTGTGTATTTGGTGTAACAGAATATGTTGACATGCTTTAATGTTCAAAAACACATTATTTTTCAAAAACTGCACATTATTGTAGGTCCTCTATGCCCAACAAAACACGTTGTTTTCAACAAAGCCCCATCCTTTGACAAGCACAGTCTGCTCTGATTGGACAGCTGACCCAGTGCATTTTGATTGGACGAACACTGCAAGCACTCGTCGGAAAAGTAACGCCCCTTACCATAATCGCGAGCTTCATCTTTCAAAATAAATGTAAATACAGAACCAGAAAGGGGAACAGAGTCATGTGACAGACTTAGTGAGGAAGCTGGTATGTGTTTGCATTACACAAGCCACGGTTAAGATTAACTCCACTGTGATGTTACCCTCTCTCTCCCTCTCTCTCTCTCCTCGTCTCCTCGTCTCTCCTTCGCACACGAAATTTAAAAACACACACACTCGATGTGCAAAACTCCGCATTTGAACTGTCAATAGCAAATACTTAAACTAATAATAACAGTAGCTGATTCAGAAGCGCCAGGTTGTCTTAGCAAAGTCAGAATTACCTCCTCTCATAGGTTCACGAAATGGTCATCCATAAAATGCATTGCTGTTCTGTTGTAAATAATCTTAACCAATGATTCCTAATTGCATCTACTTCTGGAAGGCCAAAGAAAGTGCTTTTGCTTTCGCCTAGAAAAACACAGCGTCTCCCTGACATGCTGCTGCAACACTAACTGTGTTACGAAACCACGCCTTCTTTCTTTGCGTGAACCATTTGGGCGGCGTTATGCAAATCTTAAAACCACATAGTGATGTAGACATGTGGGGGCGTGTTAGAACAAGCCGTTTTAGGTAGGCGAGGCAGAGTCTTAACTTTGATAAAGAAAATCTCTTTGGTTTTGAGACTTTAGTCGTTGCAACTTCAGGGATCTTATCTATTACATCAGCTTGTAACTCCAAAGAGAAAGGAAAACCTGAAATCGCATCATATGACCCCTTTAACAAATCAGGCTTCAGTAACAGAGTAAACAGGAGTTTCCCCATACAAGTCATCAAAACAACGACGCAACGCTCGTTCCCTTATCTCAGGGAACCGAGGTTAGGTGAGTAACCAGAGCGATTTGTTTGGAAGGTGAAACTATTCTCGTTGGTCGAGCAAAAAACGTATACAGCAAAACTAATAGGCCTATCACACTCGCAATCAGTCATAGAACACCATGTTTTGAACAAACATACAAAGCCACAAAAAGAGAGATAATAAACGTATTTTCTATACATAAAATCACTACTGAGATATAGCCCTTGTGACAACTTGCTCCAGTCTCTACATTGCTAAAATTCATGGGTCTATGTGACATTGTTGTTGTAAAACCCATAATAAGCCTTGTTTTATCAAATCTAAAGTATTTACACCACTGTTCACTCACCTGCAGGAATACAGCAGAATTCAGAGAGGAGAAATCTTCACAATCTCCTAAACAATCAGTCTTTGGCACCGAGAATCTTTCCCAAGTGTGATAGGATGTTTTTATTCGGTAACTCACTCTAACTTTATAACTAACTGTATACTTTCACCATCTTTCAGCCAGTCGTGGATTCAGACCTTGGGTTACATATATACTGTTTTGTTACACATTTGGGGAAAAGTGTCTGTTTTAACGCAAACAATCATTGGAGAAATGCAACACTATAACGTCGTCAATGTAACGCAGTTTGTATTACGTTCGTAAAGCCAGCAGGTGGCGCAGTTGTAACAGGACACAAACAGCCAGCATCTCATAATCTAGTGTTCCACCTGACACAAACAGTGCTAACAATAATGATGTATCTCACATGTGTTACTGTAGTTGCTTGCCTAATGTTTACAGAACAAGTGTGTCAAATCTTTGTGATCATTATACAACGACTGTATTTTCAAAATGAGTAGGCTAATAAAAGTTTGTTGTTGTTTTTTCAATTAAACAATACATATAGGCTTGTTTTGAAATGTCATGATTTCATATGTTGCAAAACAAATAAGCAAATTATACATTTGTGTTTATGTATAACTACACTACCATTCAAAGGTTTAGATTGTCTCTAATGCTCAACAAGGCTGCATTTATTTGATAAAAAAATACAACATTAATGTGGAATATTAATCCCCATTAAAATAAATTAAATTAATAAAATATTTTATTATTAAAGCACTGTTTTCTATTTGATATATTTTAAAATGTAATTGTCCGTTATTCAAAGTGATTTTTTGCATACTTTCTCCAGGAAACTGAGCCTTCAGAAATCCTTATTCATATTTGATTTGCTGCTCAAAAACATTTATTATTATTATTATTAACAATGTTGAAAACAGCTGCGCAGCATTGTTCGCAGTTTTCTTTGATGAATAGAACGTTCGAAAGAACAGCATTTATTTGAATTATAATTTTTTTTGTAATATTATAAATGCCTTTATCATCACTTTTGATCAATTTAAAGCTTAAGTCTATATTTCTTATGATAATAAAGATCAGATAGCCCCCCCCCCCCCCCCCTTCTCTTAACCGCAATCAGCATATTAGAATGATTCTGGATCATGAACACTGAGACTGGCGTACTGATGCTGACAGTACTTTGATCACAGAAAATTACATTTAAAATATATTCCAAATACAAGCTATTTAAACACTACTTATTCAGTACTATACTGCACTAAAATACATGAAAGAATAATTAATCATACATTTTATTATAGTTAAATGATAAAAAACGTCTTGCTGCAAATGGTAAAACCTAGTGTTTTGAAGATAGTAGCAAGTTGTAGAATATCAAAGGGACAATACTCAGATTTTGGGGCTGCACTGTCTTAATCATTGTCTTGGTCATAAATTGATTTTTGTTTTAAATATGCCTGACAAGATTTTTTGGTAGAATGACATTTTTTCTGTAAATCGTGGTAAAAATGTATGATAGCCATTATTTATTTATTTATGCATTATTCATTAAGTAACATGACACATTCTAATGTACAAACAATTAAAGCTGTATGAAACTTTAGTTGTTTTGATGCTTGAAAAACCTTAGTTTTTGCCTACAGTGGTACGGAAAGTATTCAGACCCCCTTAAAATTTTCACTCTTTGTTAAATTGCAGTCATTTGCTAAAATCATTTAAGTAAAATTTTTTCCTCATTAATGTACACACAGCATCCCATATTGACAGAAAAACACAGAATGTTTGACTTTTTTGCAGATTTATTAAAAAAAAAAACTGAAATATCACATGGTCCTAAGTATTCTTTGCTCAGTATTTAGTAGAAGCACATTTTGATCTAATACAGCCATGAGTTTTTTTTTGGGAAAGATGCAACAAGTTTTCACACCTGGATTTGGGGATCCTCTGCATTCCTCCTTGCAGATCCTCTCCAGTTCTGTCAGGTTGTATGGTAAATGTTGGTGGACAGCCATTTTAGGTCTCTCCAGAGATGCTCAATTGGGTTTAAAGTCAGGGCTCTGGCTGGGCCATTCAAGAACGGTCACAGAGTTGTTGTGAAGCCACTTTTTCGTTATTTTAGCTGTGTGCTTAGGTCATTGTCTTGTTGGAAGGTAAACATTCGGCCCAGTCTGAGATCCTGAGCACTCTGTAGAAGGTTTTCGTCCAGGATATCCCTGTACTTACCCGCATTCATCTTTCCCTCGATTGCAACCATTCGTCCTGTCCCTGCAGCTGAAAACAGCCCCACAGCATGATGCTGCCACCACCATGCCTCACTGTTGAGACTGTATTGGACAGGTGATGAGCAGTGCCTGGTTTTCTCCACACATACCGCTTAGTATTAAGGCCAAAAAGTTCTATCTTGGGTCTCATCAGACCAGAGAATCTTATTTCCCACCATCTTGGAGTCCTCCATGCGGGCTTTCATGTGTCTTGCAACTGAGGAGAGGCTTCCGTCGGGCCATTCTGCCATAAAGCCCCGACTGGTGGAGGGCTGCAGTGAATGGTTGACTTTCTACAACTTTCTCCCATCTCCTGACTGCATCTCTGGAGCTCAGCCACATTGATCTTTGGGTTCTTCTTTACCTCTCCACCAAGGCTCTTCTCCCCCGCTATCTCAGTTTGGCCGGACGGCCAGCTTTAGGAAGGGTTCTGGTCGTCCAAAACGTCTTCCATTTAAGGATTATGGAGGCCACTGTGCTCTTATGAACCTTAAGTGCAGCAGAAATGTTTGTGTAACCTTGGCCTATCTCTGTGCCTTGGCCACAATTCTGTCTCTGAGCTCTTCAGGCAGTTCCTTTGACCTCATGATTCTCATTTGCTCTAACATGCACTGTGAGCTGTAAGGTCTTTTATAGACAGGTGTGTGGCTTTCCTAATCAAGTCCAATCTGTATAATCAATCACAGCTGGACTCAAATGAAGGTGTATCTCAAGGATGATCAGAAGAAATGGACAGCACCTGAGTTAAATATATGAGTGTCACAGCAAAGGGTCTGAATACTTCCAATGGGAAGTTGTGGCCTAATGGTTAGAGAGTGGACTCGTAACCCAAAGTTGCGGGTTCGAGTCTCGTACCGGCAGGTATTGTAGGTGGGTGGAGTGAATGTACAGCGCTTTCTCCCACCTTCAACTTGCCTTTGAGCAAGGCACCGAACCCCAACTGCTGCCCGGGCACCGCAGCATAAATGGCTGCCCACTGCTCCGTGTGTGTGTTGTTCACTGCTGTGTGTGTGCACTTTGGATGGGTTAAATGCAGAGCACTAATTCCAAGTATGGATCACCATACTTGGCCACATGTCACGTCACTTTACTTAGGACCATGTGATATTTCAGTCTTCTTTTTTATAATCTGCAAAAATGTCAACACTTCTGGTGTTTTCTGTCAATATTGGTGCTGTGGTACATAATGGGAAAAAACAATAACTTAAATGCTTTTAGCAAATGGCTGCAATATAACAAAGTGTGAAAAATTTAAGGGGGTCTGAATACTTTCCGTACCCACTGTATATATGCCACCAAATAGGTCAAAAATGCCCCTGCATGCCCCCCAAACAATGTGGAATCACATTTAGACCTGCTCATATCACATCTTCTTTGTTTAGTTTTTTACCTGCTTTAAAGCGTTGCACATTTTAACCAATCCCACACAATTCTGCTGATGGTTATGTTGGTTAACATTGTGTCGTATCATATTGTAAAGTGAAGCCAATTAATCAGTCATTCAATTAGCAAATCAATCAATCAATTATGTTTCCTGAAAAGCATTCCTCCACTATCATCACTTGTCAGTGACAAATGATGGGTGGGTTAGTTTGGGCCATTGGTCTGTCACCATAAACCCCTCTTTGGGGACCTCTGTCCCTTTCTACTCCTTCCTCCCCTTTCCATGTCCCTCCCCCACTCTTCACTTTCACCCAATTACCCCCTCCCTCCCCTTCAGACTGCTCCCCAACCCCTTTTACGGAGTGCCATTATGCTGCGGTGGGTGAAGGGAAGAGGGGGATAACAATGAAGATAAAGAAAGCATGCGGTTAGAGGCTTGTGAATGGCTCCATTCAGCAAAGCCAGCCAAACAGAAAAGCAGCTCTGCTCTCCCAAACTCAGAAGTTTCACTTAGTATAACTGGGTCTTTATCCTCCATAATTACTCGCTAGCATATACATGTGTGCATACATGCACAAGCAGGCGCAGTTACTGTAGCACACACATGCAGCAAACCATACAGTATATCAGTAAATGGTTAATGTCGTAGTGCGACGGACGTTAATTTAATGTCATTATAATAATGTAATTTAACATTTCACACCATTTATATAGAGCAAAATACAAATAATTTACCTCTTCTGTAAACTTTTTATCACTTCCATAACACTTTAAGAGATATTTTAGCCAATTCTGTAATCATTTTCTATCTACCATGTAATTCCAAACATAAATGAATACAAAAAGAGGTATTTCGATAAAGTTCGCAGTTTCCAGAGAGGACAAAATGTTGGGTTTTGAATGATATGAGGGCAATAAAAGATAACAGAATCTTTTTTGAGTGAACCGTTCCTTTAAAACTGAGCAATAGATCCTAATTTGTTAAAGCCTCATCGATGATCTTGAGATTTTCTTTCAAAGAATAGCCTATTTCTGAAAATATTATGACCCTAAATCTGTCCCTGAAGTTCAAAATATGGCTGTAACTTGACAAGAAGGGTTACATTTTTGCGTAAACAATTTTGTAAGGGTGCATAACCTCAAAACAATCTAAAAACCAGGCTGAAATGCATTTGTGCCAAAGCAGAATCTTTGACATTAAATGATATATGTGATTTTACACGTATACTTTTCTCACCAAATCACTTTGGTATGTAAGGAGCATATGTTTGACTAACGCTGCAAAGCACTCAGGCAGACATATTTCTGCATGGTTTAAAGATACTTAAATGAAACATTTTTGTCTGGGGTGCCGTTCATGAAATCTATCGCTTCACTCATGGCCTCTCCGCCTGTTACCTCACAGATGTGTAACCCCATCTGAGTGTGTCTGCACTTATTAATCAAAACGAAACACTCAGGCGCACACACACACACACACACACACTTTGGGGCTGAGCTGTGTGTCAGTATTTGGAGAAAAGAGGCTCCATATGGGCAATCCTGCATCTCTTTTCTGTGCTGGCAGCCAGGCAGATGTCACATGGTCTAACAGGTCACAGTGCACAGACATAAGACGAATAGCTCTGCAGTACAGACTGCATGGGGCCCCTCAGCCGTCTGCCAGCACAGTCCCCCAGTTCACCCCACTCCCCACCACACACACACTATACACATGCATATTACATGCTAGTTTTGTTATAATTTACCACTTCATAGTTCCTATATTTGCCAATATTAATACAATATTTTATATTCTTGTTCTTATAAGGTGATCCAGTTTTTTGCTCTTATTTTATTTTGTATTGTTTGTGAGTGCATAATAAAAAGGCCAACAAGGTCTTGGAGCCAAATCACTGAAATATAATGGGTTATATTTCAATATATAATAGATACGGCATGCATGGTCATAAAAAGGTATTTCAGCTACAATTTAAAATGTAGTCAGTTTAATAAGAAAATGTCAAACAGTGTCATTTAATTCTTAAATATATTTATATTAATGATAGTAAGAACACTTTTCAAGCAAAACATTTTACAAAAATTATTAAATATAAAACAAAACATATATTTTTTTTATATGTAAACATATTTACATATTTATGGCAGTTGACATGAAATGCTTTTGAGAAGATGGCCTTTGACATGCTATATTCTAAATTAATTAATATTTGCTAATAATAAGCATGCATAACTAGATTATGCATGCACATATTATGATCTCAATAATTGAGAGACTACATGGAATTTTTGTGCTTTTAACTCTATAACAAAGAATTTAAATGAAAATCAACCAATAAATTATTAATTAAAATTTTACTTGTTTTTAGAGAATTGTACAAATAATAAAAAAGTAGTGACCAGTCACAGTCCCTACACATTATTTTTTATTTATTTTAATTTAACACATTATCTATCTATCTATCTATCTATCTATCTATCTATCTATCTACTATCACCATCATCCATCGCATCCTCTCTCTTTATACGTTCATTAATTTTTACCCTATGGTTTAAGAAACGGGGGGGGGGGGGGGGGAAAAGAGAGAAAAATGTTCATGTAATGCATCAACTACCCTATAACACTTTCTGATTGATGTGGGATTATAAGAATATTTTCATAGTTAAGTTACTGATCTTTATCCTGCGGGTACTCTGCAAGGACAATTGTTTGGCTTCTTCATATATCTGCTCAAATCACCTAGAGGCTAAAGGTTATTACAATAAAATGGCTGTGAAAAGTGAAGTTAGTTTTGAGAAAAATCTTGCTCGGTTACTTGAAAACACCACTTGCTCTCATTATCTAATACAATAAAATCTCCCTGTGAATCACCGCTGTCTATGTACTATGCAATTCAAGCACAGAGTTTAAAAATGCACACAACTGCACATTGAGGCAAACACGCATGCAAGTGCGTACACATAAACACCCAGCTTTCTCAGGCCTGAAGGGCTGGATCAGGGTTACTTTACACACCTTTAAACATCCCTTTTCAGGGCATGGTGTGAAACGGATTTGAATGAGAAAGAGGAGGTCAGCAGAGGAGGTGTGGAGGCTAGGGGAGGGAAAGGACGAAGGAAACAGGGTGGGAAACTGACAGGAGGGAAGAAGAAAAGGAGGTAGACTGATTTTACATTTGTAAAAAAAAACAAAAAAAACAGGGCCACCGGTTATTGAGTTGCTTGAGAAGGATCTCCCTTTCTCTTTGTGTGCTCTCCAGCCTTCTCCCTTGCTTGTCCCCTCTCTCATTACCATAGCAGCTGCAGAGCTGTGTGTGTGTGTGTGTGTGTGAGAAGGGAGGGGGTCCGGGTCGGGCAGTGTGACTTAGGCAGGGGCTCCCGTCAATGGTGGGCCGTCTGGGGAAGAATGAATAGAGGCGCACAGAGTTGAACTGGACGAACAAAAGAGAAGAGGAGAGAAGAATGGGTGAGTGAATTGGGCGGCTTGTCACTGCGAGCTATAGCACACAAAATGAGTGAAATAGTGAAAGAAAGTTAAAAGGAGCAGAGGGCATGCAAGGATTGGCCTGGCCACCTGTCTCTCTCACTATCTGTCTTTTGCCCCTTCTGTCAATGGAGAGACTAAAAGTTGGAAGCATGCATGAGAGTGTGATTTGGGCAGAAAATTGTAAGCAGTATGTATTTGAGTGCACAAAACACACTTTTACTTTTTCAAAATATATGTGATGTGCAAGTTATTGCAGCCAAATCAAAACTCAAAAAAATAAATGTTGTATGACTTAGCTTGAATATGAGAATATAAACAATATCACAAGTGGTTGCATTGTTACTCTTAAGTATCCTTAGACAACGCTGGCAAGAGTTTGTGAACTGATGTACCAAATGTAAACAAGGTGTTTTAATTCAATGTTGTGAAGAAAACACGTGGCAATTCTAACATCTTTACGCATGATCCCCTAACGAGCAATTAGGTTACCTCGACCCAGATAAATCAGCTTTAATAGTATTTTTGTATTTAGTAAATGTCCCCTGCTCTTTAGGTTGCTCTGCTCTCCCAAACCCAGAAGTTTCACTTAGTATAACTGGGTCTTTATCCTCCATAATTACTCGCTAGCATATACATGTGTACATACATGCACAAGCAGGCGCAGTTACTGTAGCACACACATGCAGCAAACCATACAGTATATCAGTAAATGGTTAATGTCGTAGTGCGTTAATTTAATGTCATTATAATAATGTAATTTAACATTTCACACCATTTATATAGAGCAAAATACAAATAATTTACCTCTTCTGTAAACTTTTAATCACTTCCATAACACTTTAAGAGATATTTTAGCCAATTCTGTAATCATTTTCTATCTATCATGTAATTCCAAACATAAATGAACACAAAAAGTTTGCCGTTTCCAGAGAGGACAAAATGTTGGGTTTTGAATGATATGAGGGCAATAAAAGATAACAGAATCTTTTTTTGAGTGAACCGTTCCTTTAAAACTGAGCAATAGATCCTAATTTGTTAAAGCCTCATCGATGATCTTGAGATTTTCTTTCAAAGAATAGCCTATTTCTGAAAATATTATGACCCTAAATCTGTCCCTGAAGTTCAAAATATGGCTGTAACTTGACAAGAAGGGTTACATTTTTGCGTAAACAATTTTTTAAGGGTGCATAACCTCAAAACAATCTAAAAACCAGGCTGAAATGCATTTGTGCCAAAGCAGAATCTTTGACATTAAATGATATATGTGATTTTACACGTATACTTTTCTCACCAAATCACTTTGGTGTGTAAGGAGCGTATGTTTGACTAACGCTGCAAAGCACTCAGGCAGACATATTTCTGCATGGTTTAAAGATACTTAAATGAAACATTTTTGTCTGGGTGCCGTTCATGAAATCTATCGCTTCACTCATGGCCTCTCCGCCATAAGATTTAGGTTGCTTGCATGATTGGGCTTGGCAATGTTGTTGCATTTAGCATTAGCTGCATCAACTTCATAATGGTGGTAATTCATTCAGTTGGTATTATACTTTAGCTTATGTTAGCCATCTGTAAAAGCTATTGAGACACAGACATGTACAAATGTGCAACTTGTTTGTGGAATTGACATTTTCAGAGTTCAAGTTCAAGATAAAGCTGAAATGGCTAGCTGATATCCACTGACTTGGAAAACAAAAATACTATGTAAGTCAATGGCTATCAGCAATTGTTTGCTTCCCAAAATTCTTCAAAATATCTTCTTTTGTACAGAAGAAAGAAACTCACACAGGTTTGGAACAACTTGAGGGCGAGTAAATGATGACAAATTTGTCGTTCAAGACCTTGTGAAAGACATGTACACTTTAACATACATTTTAAAATATTACTTATTACCGGGGGGGAAATTACTTTGAAAGAATATATTTCTGTTTTTGGACACTTAGTTGCACGTTATTTAATTTTAATAAAACAAAATTCAATTTAAATATTTTACCCTTAAATGTAATATCAAATCCCATTTCAAACACAATAAAGGTGTAATACTTTACATGTGCTTTAGCCGTGTTGAAAAAACCAGCATATGCTGGTTAGGTATGTTTTGAAGCTGGGATGCTGGTTTGAGCTGGTTTAAGCTGGTCCTTTGCTGTTTTATGCTGGTCCTTTGCTGGTTTAAGCTGGTCCTTTGCTGGTTTATGCTGGTCCTTAGCTGGTCATGTGCTGGTCCTAAACTGGTCCGACCAGCTTAAGACCAGTACATGACCAGCATAAACCAGCAAAGGACCATCTTAAACCAGCAAAGGACCAGCTCAAACCAGCATCAAAACCTAACCAGCATATGCTGGTTTTCCCAACAGGGAGTATGTTCGTCAGCACATCAAAATGAGTGTACTTATTTGATACATGACAAAAGTTTAAAACAAGTAATTTGCATTATTTCAAAAAGCGCACTTTTTAAAAGTATATCTTTAGTGTGTTAAAAATAGCCATGAAAGTGTGATCTATCTGCATACACTTAAATAGCTTTTAATTTAATTGATATTAAATTACCTATAAGTAAAGTATGGTCTTTGAAAAATATACTCATAAGATTTGAGGTACACTCCAAGTGCACATTCAATACAACTAAGCACACTTATTATGTTGGTATTAAAGGTTAATTTAGACTTGTTTTAACTAGTTTGTTTCTTTGCAGCCAAACTGGTGTTTACGAAGGAGCTAACTGCTAAATACATGCTGCAGCTAGCATCTGCTCAAGGCTATGTATACACATGTGGAACATGTTTTTCTGTAAATTACGTAACGCTGTTAAGACTTTTTTATCTATAAAGACACTTGTTTAGGCTAACTGTATCCCTATATGTGCTTTCACAGTCCGTTAGTCACAACCACTTGTGTTTCTTGGAAATTTTGAGCAACCCTATAGCTCTACAACTACCTGAGGCACAGGAAGAGGCAAAGGCTGACTCAAGGAACAATAACATTCAGCAGAATCCTCACACGCAAGTCTATGCATTACACCAGTAATTTTTTTAAAACCACAGAATTTAATATCTAAAATGCCTTTGTACAAAAATTACAAAATACAGCAAGGAATATATTTAAGATATGACCACTTACATCATTCGAAACATAAACAAACAGCTAAACAGATATAAAACCACAACAAAATAACAAATCACAAAAGACAAAAACATTATGAGAGGCCTTTTTCCAAACTTCTCTTTTATGAAAATAATTTTTCAAAAGTTGGTCCAAAAAAAAAAATCACAGTCATTCGACTTTTATCTCAATCAAAGAAGTTACTTTTACTTTTATGTCATAAATGTTATGGCATTATCAAGTAAAGACTTGTGCATTGTGCAACTTCTTGTTACACTGGTTTTAACATGTAGCATCCCCCTTAAAAAGAGGAGGATGGGACTTCAGAAAGGAAGTGCTCCAAAATTTTTGTGGACACTTTACTTGTATGTTCTCCCATTATGTCAAAAGGATGCCCAGTAACACTGTCATATTTTACCATAGTTCTTATAGTCTAGAATATGTTTGACATTTACTTATGGAGGGACATTCAAGCAGAATGTGTTACATAATTACACATACAATAATTCAGTAGGCATATAAAAGCCTTTGCAAAGAATGAGTGAAAACCACCCTGGAGCTTCCATACAATAAGAATTGTTTTTCTATTTAGAAAAATAGTATCTTTAAAAGTTGGCATGACACCAACAACTCATAAAACAGCCATCAGTGCAATATTTAAAACATTCTCAAGTATAAGTGATGCATATTTCTATACTGGCTTTGAAGCATTTCAAACGTCACAATATATTTAAACTTTACCACATCTTGCCTGAGTTGACAAGGGATTTAAGAGGACAAGGCCAATGTGCTTTAGGATCCAGTGCAGTCTATACACTGATCTATGGATTTGCTCAACCTCTGAATTACAAAAACCTGTGGCTTGAAATGTGTGGATCAGCAAAAAAAAAAAATGCTTTAGTGTCAGGAACTTCACATAGGAACTCCAAAACAAAGTGATTATGACATGACAGGCAATGCCAAAATACAACCCTATTTGGTAGTGTCTGGGCCATAAAGTGTTTGCGTGGATACTTGCATTTAAGAGGTGAGAGATCTTGAATGGTTAATTATGATACTAAACTTGATGCTCAACATTGCAATGTCACCATTATAATGCATTAGAGTTGAGGTATCAGACATCAGTCCCTGTTTTAGACAATATGCAGAGAGAATGTGTACATAATGTAATTCTGTACAGGAATATTTATGTCAGTCCAGTCAGTGTGCGAATTATTTATGGGGGGGGGGTCGACTTTTCGAAGAAATGTCTGTCAGCAATGTTTATATTTTGTATGCAGTTGGCTAAACGTCAATTATAGGCCTATGTAAATGTGTTTAAAACAAAACACAAAATAGGCTACGTGAAATATCTGTGATGTGAATATCTATAATAAAATAGCTAATAGTTGTTTAAATGCACTCACTACTGTTAGATACTGAACTTGGCAGTAAAAGTGTTATCAAATCGTTGCTATGGTTACTTCTAAAAGCGAACTCGAATTTACCATATTCTGAGAATTTTTTGCAGTTGTTGAAATAAATGTAAAAAGAATAGGCTTGCATACTTTCAGGACCACCGTTGTTTTGTTCATTTGGGGCGTTAAAGCCTTAATTAAGGAGTCAGACCCCCCATAATTCGCACCCTGAGACTAGTCATCCTGCAGGACCACCTAGTGTCATCTTTTTTACTTTGATACGACTGTTCAATGTGTCATATTCTCAAATACAGCTATAAATAACACAGCAATCATTTTCATCATGCATCCAAAGTTGGCAAACCACATCCATGACATTGTAGCTAGCTACCAACCCAACATTATCAAAAATAGCCTTTTGGATTTGAATTCTGTGCCTATCGATATCAAATCAATTTCCTAAATCCATTACATCACAAACAAGCTGTCTTTTACTTTGGCACAAAGGGGTCAGATGTATGATAGGCTTAAAGGTACAGCGTCAGATCTTCTTTGATGGCCTCAGAGCGCGCTTGATGAGTACTTCGCCCGTGTGATGAGGTAAAGAACGATGTCTTGATGTCCACCAAACGCTGCTATGTGCAGGGCACTCCATCCATCTCTGTTGGCCAGACGGATGTCTGCGCCAAACTTCACCAGTAGCTTTACTAACTCCAGGTTGCCATCGATCACGGACTGATGCAGCGCCGTCTGTCCCTCGGGTCCGAAAGAGTTCACGTTAAATTCACAGTTTGTCATGTTTTGCAAGAGAGAATGAAGTTCCTTAGTATTGCCCTTCCCGAGCGCTTCCTGAAATACTCTTTGACGCGCTGAGCAAGTCATGTCCGCCTGACTCATGATTTCAACAGGTAGACGACTGCAGCCCTTCGCTTGTGTTTCTGGTCGAAGATAATGAGCCAAACTCCGAAATGACTGAGCAAACGCGCACTAATGGAAAGTGAACATTAAAAGACCAAGCTCCAAGGTATTTACAATTCCCCCAGTTTATGCGTTCCGCGGTAGACGCACGATATTATTCAAACATATCATACAGTCTTTAAAGAGCTGAGAACTTCAGTAGGCTATTCCATACTCCAATACTCTGTTCCTAAAGGGAAAATGTACGAACTGTTATTTAATCTTTGCAGATGCAAAGAATCGGGGGGAAATAGTACTGCAATCAATACAATAAAAGTGTGTTTGAGGGCTTTACCTAGGTGGTTCCCACGAGCGGGTGTTGAATGGCCTCCTGCTCCGCGCGCTGTGTTCTGACTGTAAGCTCCGTTATAGCTGACCGACTAGATTCCGCCTATTGAGGCTCATTTGAATAACAAAAACCCGTCACGAAGTTCGTCTTTTTGGGGCGGAGACTGTGTTGGTTTGCTTTTTAGCAGACTGCAGTGCAATGTTCTTTATATAGGCTACACAAAAGGCGAAATGTAGAGAAAAATAATTCAACAACAAAAGTGCTAAAAGTCTTTAGAGTTCGTGATTAATTTGTTTTCAATTGGCATTGTGTTGCAACTGTAACACCCCAATATAGCATACATATTTGTATTTTACACGTTAATTAAATAAATAAATAAAATGCACTGTTTATTGTCAACCTTACTGTCATAGTCAACTTCATTTTTTCTAATCCATTAAAATAGAAAGTTAGCCTGAAATGGTAAAGTGATATCACTTTATTGCCGTTTTCAACGACTCTGAATAAACCTATCTATCTATCTATCTATCTATCTATCTATCTATCTATCTATCTATCTATCTATCTATCTGTCTGTTTGTGGTCCATAATCCCACCCAGTGTCACACAAGTTCACACTCCTAAACATTTGTCTATCAGCAATCCATTTGTTAAAGATACATTAACAAATGGGGGAACAACTTGCCCGGCACTTCTTCTGGCAGC
Organism: Sinocyclocheilus anophthalmus; assembly: GCA_018155175.1. Classification (NCBI taxonomy): domain Eukaryota; kingdom Metazoa; phylum Chordata; class Actinopteri; order Cypriniformes; family Cyprinidae; genus Sinocyclocheilus; species Sinocyclocheilus anophthalmus. The sequence goes on along the minus strand of JADLZN010010783.1, from coordinate 8,102 downwards.
AGGTTCTCATTCTCAGTGGTAAAACAGTGTCCTTAGGCACCATGGGAACTCGGCTACTGCTGTTTTTGTATCACCCATGCAGCCACAATTTGGCTCAGAAACTGAAGCACAAACTAGGCCATTTTCTAACTTCTAGAGGCATGACAAACGATTGCTTCATTAGTAATATGTTGATGTAGTGACAAATAAAGTTTAGAATATGAGCATGTCAAATTATTCAAATTTAACAATTAGGTAGGCCTAATAGTTTTTATTTTCACATTTATTAAAAGCAAATCATTTTAATTTGGAAGACGAAACATTCTTGCGAGTACACAAACGATTATCCAATTGTTTACACACTTGTCTGAACAAATCTTGCATGCTTTGCAATGAGAAACAAGGGTTGAACTTTTTATGTAGTCTTTATATTCAGCACATGAAAACATTATTTCAAGCGTCTCTTAACTCTCAAACCTGACTTAGCTTGTCCATAGGTTCTGTGGTTTTGTTGAATGTGTCTTGTACTGTTCTTTGCCAGTTCAATAGACTCTCATTCAAATGCCTTAAAAAATCTTTGGCAGTGTAACAGGATCTCAATGGCTGAACTGCAGTGACGTTTCAATAGGGAGGGTGGGTCATTCGGGATCCAATTTTAAACCACGTGCTCTAGGACTGTGGGAAAGAGTTGAGCCTTTCTTCCCAGCATAGGCGTATACACAGATAGAAAGTCAGAGAGAGAGAGGTAGATATTTCAAAACAGTTGCCTGTGGAAAGTTGGCATGTTGTACAGGTTTTAAAAACTGAACAGGGTGATACATTATTTTGGTTATATGTAGTGTGATCTGTGTTACCAAACAAAACTGCACAAATTTAAGAAAAGGTTACCGGGAATCTTAACTGAATTTATACCTTTTTTTTTCTTTTCTTATGTTATTCCTTGTTAAACAGGTCCTTGTTATGTGGAGTCATTTGTAGTGCCCTTGAGTATAGGGCACTTAACCCCAAGTTGCTCCAGGGCACTGCCCTTGCAATTAGTGTGCTATAAGTTTTTTGCTGACCTATTTAATTATCATGGGAAATTTAGTGATGGGTGACTCTCTTCCCACCGTTTAAGTTTGACTTAAAGTGCAATATATAGGTCATATACACTACTTTTCAAAAGCTGTGTAGTCAGTATGATTACAGTAAAAAAAAAAAAACCGGTTAACACTTAGATATTGCACAAATATTATCACAATTAAAATAACTGTTTTCTATTTTTGAAAGAATTTTAAATTGCAATTTATTACTGTGATGGCAAAGCTGAATTTTTTAGCAGCCTTTACTTCAGTCTTCAGTGTCACATGATCCTTCAGAAATCTTTCTAATATGCTGATTTGGTGCTCAAGAAACATATTTATTAATCATCAATGTTGAAAACTCTTGCTGTTTAATATTTTTGGGATTTTTTCAGTGTTTTTTTCAGGATTCTTCAATAAATAGAACATTCAAAAAAAGAGCAGCATTTATTTGAATTTATTTGATTTTTTGTAACCATAATGTCACATTTGATCACGTTATTCATTACTTGCTAAATAAAAGTATGAATTTCTTATATTAAAACTCAAACTTCTCAAACTTTTGAACAGTAGAGTATATGAGATCAAGGAGTACAAAAAGTGATACAATCTCTGGACACTCTGTGATCCATAAGGGGAGACTTCATGACATTTGCGAGCTAAAGCATTTGTTTAAGTGGAAACAGGGCCTGTAAATCTGTTGGTTTGTAGCATCAGACAGTAGGAATGTCCTGTTTGTCTTGGTGTGTATTTGTTCACTGTACCTCGTGTTATGCTTATGAGGCTGGCATTTGTGCGGTTGTGCGTGTGCGTGTGTGTGTGTGTGTTGGTAAGTGAGTCTGTACTGGTCTGTGTGTTTGACGTGTACCTTTGTGTGGGAACCAAGCTGCTTCCTGCCCTTGAACCACAACAGCTGTAGGGCAGGAGCTCCACTTGCTCAACCTCATATGTTCAGACATGAGTGAGAGAGAGAGAAAGAAATGATGCCTAGTTGAGGGAAAGATCACATATTTTGCAATCTTTATATATATTCAATCAAAGTTATAACTTTTAAAGGCTAATCAATAATTTAAACAACATTTTGTTTTACATGTTCTTAGTCTCCTTATTGCGTTCAGTTTTTGTGTATTGTCCTTCAGAAAATCAGCATTAATCCAGTAAAGTGAATTGAATATAAGAGTACCAGCAGGATTTGTGTCTGAGGGAATATTTGTCCTTGCTAAAATCTCACCTCTTCGGCACAGCCCACCCTCTTCCGAGTGAACGCTTTGTGTTTGTGACGGATATCCCCAGGAAAAGGCAACACTGATCATGATGTCAGACACTGCACTGCAGTAACCCTGGTGACTGGAATATAACACCCAGCCATGTGTAGTGCTGTTTGAGAGATGAAGAAGAATATTCTTTGGAGGGCTCATGTGAAAGTTTTCTCCTAGTAAATCTACTCCTCCATAGAGTATTACATAAATAAGTTCAGGTAAATCAGACATATCTGTATCATATTCTTTTGCAACAGTAAGGTATTTTAACAAGCTTAGTAATATCTCTTTCCAAAGGCTTGAGACGCTATCTAGATGTTACAGAGGAAACTGGCTCCCTCTAGTGACCGAATACTCAAAGACACTCCAATTTTACATTATGTGTGCTGCTTATGTTAATTTATCATGTACAGTCGTGGCCAAAAGTTGAGAATGACACAAATATTAATTTTCATAAAGTCTGCTGCTACAGTGTTTTTAGATCTTTTTGTCAGATGTTACTATGGTATACTGGACCCAGTAATAATTCCGAATTTCATAAGTTGTCCAAAGGTTTTTTGACAATTACAATATTTATGCAAAGACAGAGTATTGCAGTGGGACCCTACTTTTCCAAGACATCTGCAATTCTCCCTGCATGCGTCAATCAACTTCTGGGCCACATCCTGACTGATGGCAGCCCATTCTTGCATAATCAATGCTTGGAGTTTGTCAGAATTTCCTCTTGAGGATTGACCACAAGTTCTCAATGGGATTAAGGTCTGGGGTGTTTCCTGGCCATGGACCCAAACTTTAGATGTTTTGTTCCCCGAGCCACTTAGTTATCAATTTTGCCTTATGGCAAGGTGCTCCATCATGCTGGAAAAGGCATTGTTCATCACCAAACTTTTCTTGGATGGTTGGGAGAAGTTTCTCTCGGAGGATGTTTTTGTACAATTCTTTATTCATGTCTGTGTTCTTAGGCAAAATTGTGAGTGAACCCACTCCCTTGGCTGGAGAAGCAAACCACGAAACATGAATGGTATCAGGTATGCTTTACTGTTTTGGCATGACCACAGGGAAGATGGAAGTGCTCACCTTTTCTTCTCAGGACAACTTTATTCGGAATGCTCAAACAATCAGGACAGGGGTTCATCGGAGAAAATGACTTTACCCCAGTCCTCAGCAGTCCAATCCCTGTACCTTTTGGAGAATATCAGTCTGTCCCTGATGTTTTTCCTGGAGAGAAGTGGGTTCTTTGCTGCCCTTCTTGACACCAGGCCATCCTCCAAAAGTCTTGGCCTCACTGTGCATGCAGATGTACTCACACCTGCCTGCTGCCATTCCCGAGCAAGCTCTGCACTGCTGGTGCCCCGATCCCGCTGCAGAATCAACTTTAGGAGATGGTCCTGGCACTTGCTGGACTTTCTTGGGTGCCCTGAAGCCTTCTTCACAGCAATTGAACCTCTCCTTTTGAAGTTGTTGATGATCCGATAAATGATTGATTTAGGTGCAATATTACTAGCAGCATTATCCTTGCCTGTGAATCCCTTTTTGTGCAAAGCAATGATAACTGCACCTGTTTCTTTCCAGGTAACCATAGTTAACAGAGGAAAAACAATGATTTCAAGCACCACCCTCCTTTTAAAGCTTCCAGTCTGTTATTCTAATTCAATCAGCATGACAGAGTGATCTCTAGCCTTGTCCTCATCAACACTCTCACCTGCGTTAATGAGAGAATCATTGACATGATATCAGCTGGTCCTTTTGTGGCAAGGCTGAAATGGAGAGGAAATGTTTTTGGGATTAAGTTAATTTACATGGCGAAGAGGGATTTTGCAATTGATTGCAATTCATCTGATCACTCTTCATAACATTCTGGAGTATATGCAAATTGCCATCATAAAAACTGAGGCAGCAGACTTTGTGAAAATTAATATTTGTGTCATTCTCAATGTAGGGTGTATCATGTATCATGTATCAAGGTATCATGTATATAGGTGTATCTGTAAACTGTAACTTGTAAACTGCTTGAATTTAAATGCCTTAGAAAAATCAAACCAGCTGATATCTGGAAACAAATTATGTTTTTTGACATGATTTCAAACACCAAAATCTGATCTTCTTTTTGTTGACATGTTTTGCATGAAAAATTGTATTTATACTGTCTTTCTTAAAATAAATGTTTGGTTTTTATTTGATGCAATGACATTTCAAGTGCAGCTTAAGTATGTGCATGTGCCTCATTAAATATATAAACAATAATAATCAATCGTAAAATGTAAATGCTAAGGTTTTGCCAAGGTTCAGAATCATTCAACATGGACAGATCCTCACAAATGCTCTATTTTGCATAACCAAGAAAAATCCTTTTTAATTAATTAATTTTATTTATTTTTTTTTACAAAATGTGTGTTTTGAACATTCAGATAACATTCAAAAATAATGTGTTTTTTTTACTTTATTGAACAAATGAATATTTTGAACATAGCTTTACTGAACAACTGAATGTTTTGAACATTCAGATAACATTCAAAAATAATGTTTTGTAACTTTATTGAAAATGTTAGCAAATACTTAAAACATCTTTGTTAGCTGGGCAGGCTCTGAATTGTACTTATTATGTCATTGATCATATCTAACAACTTGGTTAAAGAATCATTAACCATTGTTAGTGGCTAAATATTAGATTTTTCCTAAAAGCAAAATACGTTTCCCCATTCTTTCTGAGCTCAAGAATCCAAGTCAGAATCTGCTGTTGATGTATTAATCACATTGTTTTGTGTTTGGGGAGATAGACTGACATTTGGACTGAAAAGTTTGAATAGTTTGAATATGCAGTGAAGCATGTGTATAGCAAACATACTTTGCTTTCACTTCATACCAAACTGAGAGGTCAAACAGAGAGCATCGGTATCAAGGACAAGTTAACCATCCTTACTTTCACTTACTTGCAATTATTTAACCAAGTCACTCAGCCAAAAACATGCATTTCAAAATGACCAAATATAAAATGCACGACTAATCTAAAGGATCAGTGCAGGGAGGGTCTAGAGTTAATAATTGATTGTGATCTGATGAAGGTGATAGCAAAGGGTCAGTGAATCACTCTACCGTTACAAACGGGTTGTGTTTTAAAACCTTTACACCTTTCAGGGCGCCATAGGCAGATTTGGGGGAATTATAAGCAAGTCAGCTAAACCTATGCTGTCTAGGTAAGCATGACACTAGGTATTGAGACACTTCCCGCTGAGACTCCGAGTGGCGTGTCAACTGCAGTAACCACAGGACGCCACCTGCATATGAGACAACAGAGAAACACACAGAGACTGCGTGCTGGAAATTCAAACTCGTATTTATTCACTCTTTTCGAAAGGATAGACAAAGCATCGGTCATTTAAAGACAAACACAGAAGTGGTATGTTAAAGCATGACCTGCTGGTAGTCTTGACTGTCATGTCTGGTAAGTTAGCATGCTCGCTAGCTGTCACTCCACTGGTGATCTTAAGACATGTCGCGTGCTTAACATATCCATCAGGTGGCTTTCTTTAAGAACATATTTCGTCGTCGTATTGAGTTGAGACAGCATGCATAAGTGCGAAGCTCCTGTGCTCGTGTTTTGTAAATAAAAGGGACAACAGCAGCACACGCTAACGCGCATCTAGCCGTCTAAACTTGACCCCAAACATCTAAGCGAGCAGTGCTTCAACAAGTCAAATGTTACGATAGCTAACGGGATGTCCGTTAACCCTCGCGTAAGTGACACCGAGCGACGAAATATTTGGAGTAACGTTAAATGCAGCAGAATGGATACGGCTGTTTCGCTAGGCTATTGACAGTTTCAAGTGCGTTGATCATCACGCAAGTTGGCTAGCAGTGCTCGCTAGCTCAGCAACCCCAAACAAGCAAGTAAGTATTTCTCTTTACAGTAACGTTATTTGTTTTTATTGTGCAGATGGGCTTGTTGCTTTAAAACACTCGTATTTGTGTATTGCAGCCTGTGAGGCCGTATGTTGATGTTGTAGATTAAATTCAATGTATGCTGTCATGTATAATTCATATTTTCATGTAACTACAGCCAGTTTGCAACACTGGTAATGGTCTTCTGTTGTTGATCAAGTAAACTGAGACCGAGTCGGTAACTGAGAAATGTCAGCCCCAATCTTTTACTTCTTATTCATGCATATATATATATATAGATGTGTGTGTATATTTATACGGGTGTTTCTTCAGAGTTTGGGCAACAATTCTGAAAAATAACTAACCCTATCCCCCTACCCTGGAATTAAACTAACCTTAACCTAACCTCTTAATTTATTCAGCCTTGGAGAAATATGCATCTCAGGAGAACTGTAATTCTTATTTCTGAAAGTCATGAAAAGTGTGTTTTCCGTCACATCATAATTATGGACTGAGTTTAATAACATTTTAAACATTTTGTTTTGTAATACAATTACATAAAATACATTACAATATATACAATTATTATTTGAATAATTGTTAGCCAGCATTTTATGTATCCTAAATATAGGCTGTTAAATTATGTTTTTACATTTTAGTTTGGCTGAAAGTTACACACAGTAAAAAATATTCTGTTCATAAAATGTACAATATGGTTCCATTTGTTATCTGTAGTTAACGTGAACTAATAATGAAAATACTTTAAAAGCATTCATTAATCTTAGTTCATGTTAATTTCAACATTTTGGCCTACTGGTGCATTGTTAAAATCAAAAGTTGTATCTTTTAGTATTGTTAATGGAACTGAGCTGGCATTAACAAAAAATAATTGTATTTTTATTAAATAGCATAAAGAGGGTGAAAAAAATTCTGAACAATGCATTTGCTTATAATTAATTAAGTTTAGTTAATGTTTCTTTTTTTTCATTAACACAAAGTTAATAATGGGGACCTATTGTAAAGTGTTATGGTGATGTGTATCTTGATTTTTCTGAATTTACATCCTTATATTTCATCACTGTACAAACAGTGTTGTCTCTAGGGCTGGCTATATGGGCAAAAATTCATATCTCGGTATTTTTTGGCCGATTTGCGATTATATGGTATATATCTCAGTTTTTTCATTTTTTGTATTTGTATTTTAAAAATCTGTATTTAATACGTATATTTCACTTACCACCCACTGTTGTCCAACAAAACAATACATAGTAAAGGCTATGAAAGCAAATAAAGTGAATGTAACCATGTAAACCTTTATATTATGTGCAAAAAAAGGGTTAAAATCACATTTCATTCTAAGATTGTAACATTGCAATCTAAAAACAAAAATAAGACTTTTAAAGCGGAAGTTAAATTCACTAAACTAAAAATGAAAATAAATGAGAACAAAAGCACAGAGTTGTGTTAGGCTGTTTTGATTACCCCATTACAGTCACTTCACAGTTAGTGCTATCATACAAATACACTTACCTGTAGGTTTAAAATTCTACACATGGCACATTTACTGTCCAACTACACATATTTTAGTAAAATGTATATTTTAGTCAGAATTATTCTGCCCTTATTTAATTGAGCTCTGTCTGTTTGGCGCGCATGCGTGCAGCGGCGTTCGTTCACTGAAGTCTGTGAAGTTTAGCGGAGAATCCCAAAGCAGAAGGCTCATGCACTTCTGACAGAAAAATGGAAATATTTCCATGGCTTTCTAACATTTACAGATATACCTGTGAAATGTAAGTTATGCATTCAGGAAGACAGCACAGCTCAAACACATTAAACAGCGCGAGTAGCCTATGTCTCTGTCAGCGGCACACGCAGCCTTTCAGTCAGAGCATATGACGGGCCGAGCCGCTTAAACTAACATGCG